>PVHP010005778.1:0-38537 GCA_004024765.1 Zapus hudsonius
GAAAAATACAAATACAATCTCCATTGGAGAGTTAGAACAGTATAGGTTAACAAATATAGACCATTCTGGATTACCTAGTTTCTATTTTTAGTAGCCTCCCTGTCAGACGTTCGCATAGTGCATCTTTTCTTGGGAGCCCAAGAGTATGGGATCCGGTGCATCTTGCCCTAAATCCCCATTTCCAATCAAAGGTTCCCCCCTCACTGAGTGGAATATTTGGCCAAATTTAATGGCTGTTGATTGACTCCCCCAGGCCCAGGTTCCTTCATTGCATAATTGCTCCTTTCTTGGTTTGCTGTTCTCTCCCAGTAGGAACTGATTTTTATTAATGACTCACCTAAGCCAGACACCTTGATTTTCTTATGAATATTTCCCTTACCTTGTCCTATTAATATTTGATGCATACATTATCAATGAGTATAACTTTAATTTGCTCATTTTTATTCTCTTGTGTGTTTTCTGATCTGTGGTCCATTTTCCATGAAATCACAATTAATGTTATCATCATGTCCCCTTGCACCCAGTTGCAATGATAGTTTCTCAGAACTATTTTTTCCCAAAATGAAAAATTTTAGAATAATGTTATTTTATTTAATCACTATTTATCGATACTACCTGCCAATAACCATATTTAACAAGAATACATTACACAAATTCATTTATGACATTCCAGAACATACAAATAAATCTGAAGTTAGAACAAGTAGATGACCATTGAATAGGGATGGATGCCAGAATAAAATTGATGACAAGGAGCTTTCAAAATATATAAATATGTTAATTATATTCATACTGATGTGAATTTCATATATATATGTATATATATATATATTTCTCAAATTGTATAATTTAAATTTGTGTCTTTTACAAATATATCATATATCAATAAAGATCACTTTTAGGAAAATAAGATTCAGGTTCATTTTGTATATTTCCCAAAAAATTTCTAGAAGCAGCTTTTTCTTTAAGAAGCTCTGGTTCCCTTTAATGAGGGGTGGAATTAAGCAGCATCTGGGTCTTGTGGATACAGGCTGCTTGTGGAATGCCATGTCTTTTAGGACTGGTCAGCACACAGGACACAGACACAGAATTGCATATTACCTAATAATATTTCTGTATGCAATACCAGGTATCTGAATTAAGTTCAAGATAAATTGCATGGTATCTCCAGCTCTAATTGATTCCCATATGGATATTCTATACTTCTCCAATTTTATCTGTGAATTTCTACTCCAACTGCAAGAGAACAGTTTCCGACCATCTGGCATCCATTTACATAATGATTTAATTCCATTATGCATATATAGAGGTTTCAGAATTTTCAACACACTCTGTATTAAACATTTTTATTATCTAGAGCACATGCTTATGAGGAAGTCTCTTTCATTTTTGTCTCCAAGATTATCATTTTGAAATTTGCTTCAATGAATGTCATTGTCCCCACCCTCCTTCAGAAAAGATGGCTTTATAATAGATTCTTTGACACAGCCTGGACAGATCCTTTCGGCCATCCACTCATAATCTAAATGATTACTTTCATTTGCATAGATTTAAATTCAATTTTATAAAGTTCTGTAAGCTTAGCAAACACATAATGTCAGGTACTAATGTTGGCAGTATCATAGAATGATATTATCCTGCTAACTAGCTCTGTGCTTCATATGCTTCTCTCTCCCTCCAACCTGTGTCCCTCAAGGCTCATGTTATTATTGCAATAATTTTGCCTTTTTAAAAAAATCACTGGGATCATAGAATACATTATTTTTTCCAGAATGATTGTTTGATTCAATGAGAAGTGTTCGTTTAAGATTTCTTTGAATAGTTTGGTTTCTTGATGTCTTTTTCACACTAAACAACAGAATTGCAAGCATATATATATATATATATATATATATATATATGCTTGCATTAAAGTATGTCTTCTATGCATCCCTTTTGAGGAATTATCAATGGAGTGGGTATAAACACCTCTGTGCATACTTTTCTATGGACATATGTGTTCAAACCCATTGACAGAACATTTAAGAACACATGGCTGGCTTTTGGTAAGATTATGTTTAATTTCACCTCTTGGTATTTCCAACACGCAAGGACTGTCTACAGAACACCAAGGTGCTCATTTGTGAAGGGCCCATTGCTGTCTGGTGGATTTGCAAATTTCTCTCACCTCTATATCATCAATAGTATAGGTTTAGGTTTGGTCACCCCTTTCTGCTCTACACCCTGAAAACTCGCAGATAATAACAATCTAGGTCTTCAATCCATTTTTAATATTTCTCCCTTCTCCTACTAAATCATTGGCTACTTCTTGTCTCATGATTAGTATCTGTAAAAATTACCATTTCATATAATTGCATAGTTTTGTTAATGTTTCAGGTGGACTGAAAAATCTACTTTGTTGTTGTTATTGTTTGATTTGGAATTTCCCTCTAGCCCAGGCTGATCTGGAATTCACTATGTGGCCTCAAGGCGTCCTTGAACTCAGGATTAATCTCTTACCTCTGCCTTCGAAGTGCTAGGGCTAAAGGTATGTGCCATAATGCCCAGCAAATCTAGACATTTTTTTCTGTGGTCATCAGACAAATAAATTACAAATGAATATTTTGGACATGGACACACCCTGTGAAGCCTGCGTCTATTGCTTCTTTCCCTATGTAGAACCATTTTAATGTCATATAACCCTGTCTGTAAACTCTTTGCTAATGGATTCCTGTTCCAAAAGTTCTTGCTTATAACTATACCTTGAAATGCATTCCCTATGTTTTCCTCTAGAAGGTACAATGTTTGGGTTTTTTAATTAAGGTGTTTAACTTAATATTTCTACAAAGTGAAAGATGTAGATCTAATTTCATTCAACAGTAGATAGCTATCCAGTTTTGACAAAATCATTTGTTGACTAGAGTGTTTTTTATCCCCCCCCCACTAAAAGTTTTTGGCTCAATTGTCAAAAATTATGTAGATAAAGCTGTGTGGGTTTATTTCTTGGCCATCTATTCTGTTCTGTTGGTAGACATGTCTGTTTCTGTGCCAGTATCAGGCTGTCTTTGTCACTATTGCTCTGAGTGTAACTCGAGGTCAGGTCTTGTGACACCTCCAGCTGTGTTCTTTTTCCCTTAGGATTGATTGTGTTGGCTTTTGATGGTCTTTTCTGTTTCCATAGGAATTCTTGGATTGTTTTTTGCTAGTTCTATGAGGTACTCCATTAGAATTCTGAGGGTGATGGCATTGAATGTGTAGATTCCTTTGATAATATCACCTTTTTCAGAATATTGATTCTGCCAAATCAGGAGGAGCATGGACAGTCATCATTTTATTGCACCCCTTTTTTTCTATCACTTTCTTGGAGATTTTCTTGTAGACATCTTTCACATCTTTGGTACTTATTATTATTTACTATAAGAGTAAGGTAGATGCATGTCTATGGGGAAAGTTTCAGTGCTTGAATGTTCAATGTTAAATGTGTACTAGAAAGGAAATGCATGCTATAACTCAAAATATTTGTTCTCCCCAGGCATATTGGAATAATCCATTAATCCCAGCACTGGATAGAAAGAGGTAGGAGGATCCACATGAGTTTGAGGCCACCCTGAAAATACATAGTTAATTCCAGGTCAGCGTGAGCTAGAGTGAGACCATACCTCAAAAATAAATAAATAAATAAAGTAAATAAACAATTAAATAAAATATTTATCCTCTTAATTCTCAGTAGCCTAACTTTATTCTTTCTGTATCCTTCAAGGTGACTCTTTTGCTGTAGATTTTCTCTTTTAATTGTGCTAATTATGTAAATAAAGATAACTTTTGAGACTAGGGAGATGGTTCAGTGGTTAAGGCACTTGCCTCCAATGCCTAAAGACCTAGGTCCCAGGTTCAATTCCCCAGTACCCATATAAACCAGATGCATCAAGCTGCACATGCATCTGGAGTTCTTTTGCAGTGGCTGGAGGCCCTGGCATACCCATGTACCCATTCTCTCTCTCTTCCTCTCTCTCTCTCTCTCTCTCTCTCTCTCCTTGTCTGTATTTCTCTGCTTGCAAATACACAAATAAAATATTAAAAAGTAAAGGTAACTTTTGAGGGATGTTCCAGTAGAAATCAAAGAAGGAGTTACCATGAAAGCAGGGATGAAAGCTTGAGAATTTGCAGCTCTATCACACACTAAAGCTGGGGACCCTTGGGGTATAACAGGGTTAAGGTGTTAGATGGAGTGATGGGACTGGATGGGGCAGCCAATATGAGCAGGATGGATATGCCAAAGAGGGGGCATTGTCTTGTCAAATACATTATGAAAGAGTAAATCCACACAAGGGGATTGGGAAATAAATTGTTAACACTAGATAAATGTCAGACATATTTTTGTGGTCTTCTCTCTTTTTGAATAATGACATCACAACACACTACAATTTTGATGGTGATTTGATTTTGAACACAAGATGATTGCACTAAATATCATTTTTTATTTACCATAGTAAGGAATGAGAACACGTGTCAAATCCGAATCAAAGTGACATTCAAAACGATCCATATAGAATTCCATTTAAATTTCTATAAATTATAATAGCGTGGATTACCTGCTATAGAGAGACAATTTTTTTCTTATATTATTTAAATAACCGTCCTTTACTATTTCTGTAGCCTCATTCTTTATGCCAATTTTATTATGTCAGAAGGTAGCACTAAACCAGATCATCAGCTTTTACCATAACTCAATAAGGTCAGAATTATAATTTCAATTCTCTAATTTTAAACTTGGAGGTTAAAATTCAATGGTGAATAGAATGTGAAAAAGGTCTAAATGCATAAATTGAGGTCAAAGACCTCATCTTTCTTTATTAAAAGAGTTCTTCTATCTCATCTGGTTGAAACAGAATGGCCCTTCATTACAGAGATTAACCTATTAAAACACAAGAACACTTAGAGAGGCTGATTAAATCCCTCCCCCCTCAGATTAAATCCGGAGCAGGAGAAGAAAGAAGCACAATAAATATTCCTGAAGTATTAACATATTAAGCTCCAGTCGTCTCACAGACAAAATAGGAAAAAAAAATGTTTGTTTTAAATGCACACACACACACACACACACACACACACACACACACACACACACACACACACACTGGTCTGTACCCCAGCCAAATATGGTTGTAGAACTGTATAAGCAAGTGGATGATGTTCACTTTTGGAAATGGGAGTCAGCAAACACCTAGCATGATCAACTCTTGAGCTATCTCCATTTCTCTTTCGTATCTCTTCTCATCACTGTGTCCAAGTACAGTCAGGGAAGAAGGCGTTCTTTTGGCTCTGAGATTGAAAAAATCGAGTCCATCATGGCAGGAGAGGCTTGGTGGCTGGGGCAGAGTCAGGTTGAGGAAGAACAGGTAGCAGAATATTAAACAGCCGTGACAAAGACAGTAGATCAGACCAGCAATAGGACTGAGCTAGAACCCTCATAGCCTACCAATGTCATAACCAAAATGTCGCACACAGTCCCAAAACCATGTTAGGGGTTCAAATATATGAACCTGTGAGACAACTCACATTCAGATAACATCATTCTAATAATCTCTTAGTCTTGGAGCAAGCATTCTCTCCTCTCTTGGACCCGGAGAACCAAAGAGATTCCAGCCCAGGATGCCCAAAGGAGTTATGTATGTGTGTGGGGAGGTGAGGGAGGATTAACCTTTCTCATTCTAACCCAGACATGAGCCATGAGAGTTCTTGTCCCTCAATTTTTTATAAGTAATTCAAGTGCTTAGAGACACCTTTGGGGGTTTCATCTATAAGGGCCTCTCTCCCTGTCTTCTATCACTGTTATTAGTTTCTTTCCTAGGAGTGAATGAATATTTATCCTATGCAAACCCATAGGAAATGATAAATGTGTTTTGTTTTGTTGTCCCCTGACAGGTATCTGGTAACTTTTAGTACTGCCAGGTGTATGATACCTCGTGTCCTGGCTCATCTTGGAGGCTCCTGTCTTTCCTTAAATTTTTGAAATAATTGACTTCTGTGTAACACACATATTTTGATGATCTGAAGAAGAGCTATACATATTGCAGATTATCTACCTATTTGGGGGGGAGACGAAAGAGTTAAAATGGCATATTTTTCTACCTTTCTACAATTCCTGCAGAAAGCCAGACGTCCATCTGCAAGTTTCTGACATTGAAAATGAAGTTTAAATTGATCTTCCTGAAATGAAACCGTTGTCATGCAGACTCCTCCATTACCTCACTGTTTTTTTTTTTTTTTTTAACTATGGTCCCCATGGAGTCACTTGAGAACTCTTAAGCAGTCAGAGCACAGTTTTTAAACTTTTCCCAACTACGGAGTGTTACTGCAGAGTGCAGTGAGAAAATAACATTTATATGGGAAGTGCTTAAGTTGCTCTCTAAATGAGAACAAGATGGGGTGTCTTTAACATCCATTGGATGTTTACATGGAGAAGGATGCACGTATGAGAATAGATGTGCCATTATCCCCAGCTTCACAGTGTCAGGATTCTGCAGGGACATGGTCATGGAAACCAAAAGTTAAAAAAAAAAATAGATCTTGCATCCTGTCATAATCATACACAAACTTCTACCTCCGAATGCATGGGGATGGGGGAAGCAATTACCCAATTAATAGATGCTTAATGCCATTGCACTCTGGGTTGTAGTCCAATATTTATTCTAAAATTGAATCTGTGCTGATGTCTGTGTTAGAAAAGATTACAGATGACACAGAAGTCATTCTTCTCTTAGTATGACTTGCGATTATTCTCTCTCCACCCCCTTTCCCATCACAGCCATGGGCTGCTTTCTAAAGAGAAGTTATCAGTGAGAGGAAAGAACAAGAGAAAATGTATTCTGGAAATGAAGGAAGAGCATCCTGAGAAAAGGAAGTCCCGTGTTGCCATTACAAGATTCTGCATTTTTGAACATTTATTTTTACTATGATCATCTTCATGCTTTGCATTTTAAAAGGAAAAGTTTTCCTCTCTTTTCCACTCTTCCATAAAGTCAGCCTGTCATCTTGAATTCTACAGTTTTCCAGAACAAAATATTTCCTCATACACAATGCAAAATGCTTTGAAGTTGATTATTTGATTATAATGTGTAACGACAGTGTCCAATTTCAATATTCTGGTTATCTTTATGGGCTGCCCAATAATATTTCCTTTCATTCACAAAACTCACTAATGACATGAGATTTTTTTAAAAATAATATTGGAGGCTAGAAAACCTTTGTAGATCAAGATATTTACATCTCAGAAAGAGAACATTTACATAAAAATTCAATCACAGTGTGTCTTTCTGTCAAGATAAAAACGGAAAGGAAAATGGTAACTCTCCATGGATATACAGGCAGATTGGTCTTTGAAGATATAACCTGTGAAAATCAAGGTATGGATGGTATATCATTCCCTCTTCCATGAGAAGGATAGTGCTATTATTTCTTAAATCTGCTTATGAGTACATTGTGAAAGAAGAAAAATAAATAAATAGGGATTTCTAAAAGTAGATGTGTTTTGAAAATGTTAATGTGATTCATATTTCTTAAGTAAGCACATCATACACCTACCTCATATATATATATTGTTTTGAAAATCAATACATAAGGAATGGCTAAAAACAAAGTTGAAGACAAGACATAGCATAGAAATCAGAAATATTTATTCATATATTGAAAGCTAAATTAATGAAGTATCAACGAAAATAACATGGTGTTTATATAAAATCTAGAGGACATGTAGTCTTCATAAAATTATTTGAGCAAACACATACTTACATGTAATGGAAATGTTATCCATAATTCCTGGGCAGAAAATATGTTTCATATATATATATATATATATATATATATATATATATGTCATCTGTCTTGGTTTGTTTGAATATTCAAATTTAAATAACCTTTAATTTCATCCATTTTGTCTGAGATTTCAGTTAGACTTAGGCCATTAATATTTTCCAAATATTTAGGAAATCATAAAGGTAAGTTTTGAATTAATACTTATTAGAATGTGGGGATTTATGAATTTTACACAGCCATATAAATTCTGGTTAGCATTGGCCATCTATACATAAATATTATATATATATATATATATATATATATATATATATATATATATATATATATATATATATATATATATATATATATATATATATATATATATATATATATACATGTATGTACTATAGCAATAGCATGCCAGAATGAGTATATAGCGTAATAATAGTATGAATATTGTCATGGGGACATCTGTGCTTACTTGTTTGTGGTTTTATTTACTTTTGTACAAAGGATGATAGTTTTTTTTTTTTTTTTTGGAGAAAGGGTCTCAGGTTTTGCCCTGGCTGGCTCACATTTGTGAACAACTGCTCCGTCTTCTGAAGGAAGGGACTGCAACCATGTGACATGATTCTTCCTCTCAGATCCTCCATACATGCTGCCAAACTTCTTCTAATAAAAAAACCCTTTAATTTCACTAAAAGAAACATAAAATCATTGTTACAATTTCATTTTAATGAAGATTTGTTAGTTTATTTAAAAAATCAGATAATGCTCAGGAGTAAAAATTGGATATGTGTATTTAATTATGCATCAGAATTATCTGTCTCGGGGTATCCCCTAGTCAGGAGCCACATGAGCCTGAAAATATGGGAAAAGAGATAACTCATAACAGTATTGGCATAGACATTAGCGAATCAATACACACCACCACGACCTAAGCCATTCCACACATCCACTTTGAGATAAAGAAAATGAATGTATTTATTTGTTCGTGACTCATTTAATGTACTTTAATTACTGAAAATGACAGCAAATGCTAGTGAGACATGTGAGATGTTCAACCCTGGGAAGGCTCTTTTCTGACTTGAATTGGTTAAAAAATGTAGCTTAAAAATTCCATTAAGATTAAAAGTCAGAAGGAGGTGAGTTGAATATGCTCAAAAATTATTTTCTTTGTACATAAGAACTGTCAATAAGGAAAACTGGATCAGAAGAAATACAAGAGGAGGAGGGGACTATGGTATTTATGTATGGATGTTGCCAACGAAAGTTTTTTAAAAAAGATTATGAGTAAGAGACAAAGGAAATGTGGAAATTAAAAGCACACACACAACACACACACATATATATATTCAGAAATAATTTAGCTGTTCCAATAATTGATGATATGAATTAATATGAAGCATTTGGGTAGAGGTCTCTAATTGTTGATGGGAATGGAAAAGACTTAGATGAGTTTTCATTCTTGTTCATGCACATATGTACTACACATCTGGGCTTTAGTCACACATTGCCTTTCTTTTAATTTCTATGTTTCCTTCTGATTTATCAACTAGAAGATTAGATTCCTCTGTTTTGGGGGCACTCGACTAAGATTATTACATTTTACCACTCTCTGCCCTTCACAAACCTCCTTCTTGAGAACTTTAATTCATGAGCCTATTATAATTTGATAGTATTCACATGCTATTCCTCTCTTTCTTCTTCCCTACCTCGCCCATGCTGATTCCACCAAGCTCTCTCCACTTTCCAAGTAATCCTTTGTGTTTGGAAGGTTCATTCCTTTGGTCCTCCCTCGTCTTTTATGACAGAAGTTGAGGGGTTCAGAGATGCAGATCTGTGGGGACTCAGTGACCAATGTAGAGTCATCAATGCACCATTAAGTTCATTTTGGTACGTGAGACAGTCTCCAAAGTATTCCTTTCCCTTTCTGTGGCTCTTACATTCTTTCATCCTCCTCTGTAGATGTGTTCCCAGAGCCCTGGACAGAGATGTCTCATTTAGAGTTGAGCTCTCAATGGTCTCTTGCTTTCAAGTTCAAGGAGGTTTTAGTCTCCATCGTCTCTATGTTCATCTCCATAGAGAAGCTTCTCTTACTAGACATAAAGGCAGCACTGGTTTTCTTTCCAAACACTTTCTACAATATTCCCTCAGCTCTACCACATCCTGTCATTTTTATTCACTCCTTTAAAGGTGAAGACATACTAATAATATGTATGTGTCTTTGTTCTATGATGGTGCCCTGTTGAAACTCAAATGCCCACTGTCTCTCTGGGTTGTGCCTATGCTCATTCACTGTGGTTTCCTGATGGCTCCCCTGGTCTGTTATAGCTTAGCATTCATGAACTTGGCCATTCTTATTCAAAAGCATGCATTCCATCATGATACCTTCCATTCTTCTACAACTCTTCCTCCTAAACTTTTAACTATGGTGGCCACCTAGATATTTTTCATCAGAAATTTTAGGCTATAATCCTTTTAGCTTTCTACTGCTTTAGGGAGACCAGAGCTGATGGACTTCAAAAGAAACAAAAAAAAATTAATTCAAATAAGTTGTGTCTTTCCTGGTAGAATTTTCTTTTTCTTTATACTTCTGGCCCCTGTGTCTCAGTAGACAACTTTGCAGGCATAGTTCATTCAGAGTTTAAGTTGAGCTTCTGTACATACAGATTAGGATTCATCCTTTAAGAAATTAACTTGTTCAAGGCCAAATTTTCAGCACCTGACATCTTGTGGCATAGATTGGGCATGACAACATATTTTGTACTTGCTGTAAGAAGTGAAAGTTTATGCCAGTTTAAACTGGGCTCCCATTTAAAAGAAAGGCATTAAGAGATTATGTGAAGCTTCAAAAAATAAAAATGTTAATGGAAGGGTTAGTAAAAGAAATATTTTCAACTGCTCAAAAGCAGGCATGCTGCCACGTAATTCTTAGGAAGTACTTACTTGGAAGTTGGTTATTAGGGTTAAGCAATTTACCTAATTGTTGGTTACCTGATAAAAATGGTTTGAAGATGTTCTCCTAGAAAAAAAAAGATATTCTTCTAAACCTGATAGGCATACAATTTAGAACATGTCAATAATTAGTTTTGATTTATTTTATCCATACGTTAATAATCATTGAACTAGGAATCATTCAAGATGAGGACATTTTGTATCTTATCATATCATAAAATCTGTTAATATAAACATTAATATTACTTTAGAGACTTCTATTTTTAACAAATCTTTATTATCCAAAAACATATGCACTGTATTAGCAAATAATGTGTTGGTATCCCTATTTCCCTCCTCCCTGTCCCCAATCCACTGGGGATTCTGCTCAGTGGGCTTACTTGATCAGTCTATGGGGTAGAGGGTTATGGATAGTCTAGGAGTCAAATAAGTTTCCACCCACCCCAATTTGTATGTTGTTACTGAGGGGGAAATGTATCTGGATATTCTTCCCCACCATGGCTCTTACATTCTTTCAGCCCCCTCTTCCACTCAGTTCCCCGAGTCATGGTGGGTGAACTTTAAGTCTGCTTTGTTGTTGAGATCTTAAGGGTCTCTGTACTTCTGTTTTAGGTTGTGTTGAAAATCATTGGTGTCTGTCTTGCTGCTTTATCCTGGGTTGACTGATTAGCTGTGCTTATAGGTCTCTTGCTTTTCCCACCACTATCTGTGGGGTTTCATTTGGGGCCTACATGATAGGCCTGGGGTGGCACATCTCTTGCCAGGATATCAGCTATCAGCCTGTGTCTTGTTGGTGGAGATGGAAAGACCACAGCTCTCTCATGGCCTTCTGAAACATACATACAGAATATCCATTGGAGAGTGAGATCAGTATAAGTTAACTGAGATACACATTTCTGAATTGGCTGCATTCTATTGTGAGTAGCCTCTCTGTAGTTCTGGGTAAAGTGAATTTCTCTTTCGGGCCCAAGATTTTGGTTCCCAAAGGATTTTGCCTTGAGTCCCAAATCCAGTTAAGGGTTTCTTTCCACTGAGTGGATTTCTTGGCCAAATTAAAAGCTGTTGATCCCTCCCCAAAGCTTTGGAGCCTCCATGGCACCAGTGATAACTTCTTAGCTGATCTCTCTCAGAAGGAAGTGCTTCAGGCTACTCATGGTTACAATCTGCATTGTATATCACTGGTCCCTGCTTTCTCCTAATATTATTCACCAATTTCCCCTGGCAGTTTTTATAGCAGGGTGGGGGGGCTGGTTGCCATTTTGGATCTTGAAGGAACTCTTGGTGTTGTGCGATGTCTTTCTGTGGTTTCTTCAGGAATAGGATTTTACCTTTGACCTGGGTGTGTATTCAAGAGATTTGACAGAATCCTATCATGTTTTGGGGACCTTGTGCATCTCTTTGGTTAATAGCACAGTGAGGGAAGGAGCCAATGACTGGGACAGGGAATTGCAAGTCTGATCAATTTTTCATGGGTTTAGACTTCCTCCCCTTCTACTCAAACAATAATGAATCAAAATCATAAAATTCTTAATTTCATACAGTAAGCTCTTGAACAAGAAGTGGGCATCTGGTAAGAGGGGCCATGAGTAGAAGGGCAGAATAGAGACTTTTCTTAAAACTCAATTCACATGAAATGTGGGTCTATAAATTAGGATAAAATTATATGTCATTAAGATAAAGGAGACCTTACGTCTCATGGAATCCATCGGTATAACCTAATTGCATTTTTTCCAAATTTAAGTATTATATAAAATTATTTTAAAAAAAACTACTAGGATCATTGTTCCAAAAAAATCACAAACATTTAATACAAATATGAAATGCAGAATACATAGGGGATTATAATAATGATTTATTGATGTATATTAGGACTAACTTTAGAATTTTGGAGCACATTAAAAGGCTAAATATATCATAATAAGTCTCCACATGTGCATTTAGTAAATGAAACAAAGAATATTACTAAAATATTTTTGACAAAAAATAGAAACAGCTCCTACTAAAATATAAATTTTTGTGGCCAATGATTTTTATCAGGTGCTTCTGGTTGGATTCCTTATAAAAAAGTTGTATGCTATAAAACAATTGGACATATTAAAGTGTTAAAGTTGTGTTTCCTAATAGTTTTCCACAGCAATATGACCCATCCTGTATGTTCTCTCAGAACTGTGCCATTTTACTTCTCAAGAGCTTGAAGGCAATCTCCTTTCCCCGTTAACCTAGGAGCTCACCTCTGCTGCAGGTAGGAGAGTGTCACACCTGTGAGGGTGCAATGTGATTTCTGAGGCCAAACCATGCCAACAGAGCCTCTGCCTGGCTCTGTGTGAGTCAAAACTTGAGAGTGTCAGTGAGGGAGTCTGCACACCCTGAAGCTCCCATTCTGGTGGACATCAAGGAGACCAGAAATAGATGTTGAAGGAATACCTAGACCCCTCTTCCAGCATCTGCAAGAACTGATCAAGGGACCATTATGGTCAACTGTGTCCAAGATGAATTGAGCAGATAAAAGCTACCTTTACCAACTCCTGCCCAAATTTTAATTTGCAAGAGTGGTTGTAAAAGTGGTAATGAATTGGAAGATCTGGATATGTTAAAACAATATAGCCATTTCAGGTTCAATCTAGTCCCACAGTAATCTGTACGAAGTGACGGCAGAAGTGGGAACTGTAATTCAAATGATCCCACCTTGCGGATTTTGTTCCCCTTAAAGATTTGGTCAGTGGCTGCTGGATAGTATATAAGAGAGGTGTCTCAGGTGGGGTAGATGACATTGATGTGGGGAAAATCTTTTAAAAGTGTTTTGTGAATCTTTAGTGACCAATATTTAGAGCAGCTGAGGGAACCACATGTGTTTTATGTACCACCTATTATGCTAGGTTATGAAAAAATTTAGATCACCGTCAATGGGTCTCAGTAAAAAGCAATTTAAGTGATTTTTTTCAAATGCAGTGACAGGGAAGGGATAAGAATGCAGGACTCTATTAAGCATACTTGAGGTTTGTCTCCACTGTTTAGTTTGTGAAAAAAAAATTATCGTTTTATTTTAACTCATAAATCATTGTCCATGAACATCTGCCCAAGTATTTCCACCTGCTATCTACCTTGTATATTCATCTGATTATTTGACATAAGTGCCTGAGAAGATTAAAGTATTTTAAAATTGAACATGTTTAACAAGTCATGATCTCCACACTTTTCTTTCATCAAAAGTGTTGCAGGTCTGGAGAGATGGCTCAGTAGTTATGGAGCTTGCCTACAAAGCCTAATGACCTAGGTTTGCTTATCCACTTAAAGTCAGATAGAGAGTGGCAAATGCATTTAGAGTTCCTTCGTGGTAGCTGGAGGCCCTGATGTTGTCCATTCTCTCAATGACTCTGTCTCTCTGTCTCTCTCTGCTTGCAAATAAACAAATGTTTTAAAAAGTGTTGAAATAGAACCTTTTTTTTTCATTTTCAAGGAGAGATGGAGTTCAGAAGAGAGAGAGAGAAAGAGAGAGAGAGAGAGAAAGAGAGAGAGAGAGAGAGAGAGAGATACTCTAGGTATATGCAAGAGCTTGCTGCCACTGCCACTGAAAATAAACCCCAGACACATGAGCCTCTTTATTCACTTGGCTTTATTTGTCAAACTCATGCCACAAGAATTTAAGAACAAATACCTTTAACTGCTGAGCCATCATCTAAGCTCTTTTTATTTTTTAATTATCATAATATACATTTCCAATATGTGTCCCATGTCACCCATTAGATATAGTGTAAATGAACTTGGGCCAGCAGGCTTTGCAAGCAAGCACCTTTAACTACTGAACCATCTCCCCAATAGGATCTTAAATTGCACACTAGTTTGCTACCTGGGTATGTCGCAACCCCTCCCTGTGTCCAGCAGCCTTAAACCCCCAAAGATGTTCCATTATCTTGGATCCATGAAAGATTGTCTCTTTGATCTCCACAGTAGGAGTGTGCACTCAGCTCCTTTTCTGTGAGCCTGGTGGAAATCTGTTTTGCAGGATCTTCAACACCAAAATTTTGCCTAAAGTTACTTTTTTTGATTTATTTTGTTTCTGATATAGAAGCAGTTAGTTGGTTTTCTCTTGCCATAGATGTGGTTCAATCTCCATATATTATATATGGTAGCACGTAGTATTCATTTAGAGATCTTAATAAAGCGATCGCCTCACACATTGAATCATTTGATTGCTTCTGAACCTCTGTTTGTGCTGGAAATAAAAGAAAGAAAAAGCCACATTGACTCATGTTCTCCAATGCACCCCCAGAATTTAACAATCTTCCAGAAATTGCTTAATATTTTAAAAATATTTGATAAATGTGACAGTGAAAATAAGATGACATTTTTAGAAAATGTCCCTCTGGGTATGATTTTTTTTCAGAAAAAAATGAGACTATTTACCTTTAGTAAATAATATTACTTTTGCTCAGTGAATCCTATTAGCTGCACATGAACTTATTTCTTTTTCATATATATGTAGAAAATAGAGAACACATGATTTACAATGTAGATTTGTCTTTCTGAGAAGTGTTCAAATGTTTTATTATCATGAACCCTAGTTCTATTACAATTTTATATTTGAAAGTACTCAGTAATGTCAAGAATAATTATCAAGTTATCTATAAAAGCATGCAATTACTTTTTGCTGACATGGCACTTATAATTACTTGTGGAGGATGAATATGTGAATACGTATTTTAAAAACTGCCTAATTATGAGCAAAAATGCATGAAGACTACTTTTTCCCATTAAAAAATTAGAAAATCAGATAAAATGAAGGAGTATTTATTTGATATATAGAAATGAGGAAAACTGGTACCCAAGAAGGAATTAAAAATATCTTTTTATAATTCATGCACCTTTCAATTTTTGCAATTCTGTGCTAAACTCTCACTAACATTTTCTCAAAAACTGACACATAAAAATGTGGAAAAAACCTTGTCTTTCATGTATGTATAGTCATATAGTTTCAAAATTCAAATCATTGTATCATGAGCAAATGCAGATTATTACATAATGGGGTAGTATTCCAAATAGGATAAAAGAACATGCTCTCTTTTCTATCTAAAAAGAGCTTTTGTAAATGTGCATTAACATGGGTACTCTGAGAATAACACTGGCCATCCGTCACAGACTGTGTGATTAGATTCAGGTCTTTGCAGTAGGACCACCTTTCCTCGTTTTGAGTGGTAATGGGTGACCTCATTACTTCAAAATGAGTGTAGCTGGTGAATGGTTTAGATTATCATGTGCTGTGTAGACACAATGCAGGAAAATGTATGGCAAGCCAGCGTCTTGTCCAAATAAGTATATTTAAATATTACCAGTGAATTTTTACTCTTCTGCTTAAATAAATTTTTATGTTTCTTTAATTTATCTGTGCATGAAGCCTAAATCAGCCATGAATGCAATGTATTTTAGTTTATACGTAACAAGAAAACTTGGGTTCGCTTTACTGTACTTGGCATTAGAAGGTAAAGCTGTCCCAGAAGCAAGTTTCATCTTCTTGGATAATAGTCTGGAGTCTGTAATGGTTACAGTTATTTTTTCCCCAATAGTTCATTTGCATTCAATAAACAGTCATATCACAACCTAAAACAGACCCCATTTTAGAGGTTCAATCCTGGCTGGGGAGCTGTATTCCAAAGAATGTGCTAGAATCAATCTTTCATAGCTAGCATAGGCCAAGTCCCAGAGTGCAAACTACTTTAAGATGCAAAGGTGAAACTTTATATGATGGTATTTGCATTCCAGTCATGTCCAGCCTGAACACTCTGGCCGCATGCCACCAGAGATAGCTATGAAGGCAGCCCGATGCAAAACTGCTAACTTGCTTAAGACATGATGTTTTTTGTTATGATTGGTGTTGTAACTAAATTGTGCAGTTCTTGAGAGTAACTATTGAAGATGTCAGTATCATGTTACAGTGTCAAAGTTTGGGCATGGCTGCCTACAGCAAAGGAACCAATAGAATGTATTTGTGTGCATGTAAGTGGGTGGCGGAGGTTATATGTGCACATATTGAAACATAAAATAAGAAGAAAGGAGGGAGAGAAGGGGTAGAAAGGGAAGGGCAAAGGGAAGTGACAAGAGAAGAGGGGAGGGGAAGGGCAGCAAGGGGAGGAGAGAGAAGAGGAAGGGAGAGGAAGAGGGGAGGAGAGGAGATGAGATGAGGGGAGGGGAGGGGAGGAGAAGAGAGGAGAGGAAGGGAGAGGAGTGAAGGGGAAGGGAAGGGAGAGGAGAGGAGAGGAGAAGAGAGGAGGAGAGAGGAGAGGAGAGGAGAAGAGATGAAGGGAGGGGAGAAGGGGAGGAGGGGAGAAGATAAAGTGGCTCACATACTGAGGTAGACAAGCGACTTGAGCTAACCCAGCTGGCTGAAGACCCAGGTAAGAGTCACTTTGCATCTTCAGTCTGAAGAAAAATGTGGAGAGAAATTCTACTCTTCCCTGGGTTCCTTGGGGAATGATCTGTTTTTATGTAAGATTTTCAGTTGTAAAAATGAAGCCCACTCACCTTATGCTGAATAAAGCAAATGACCCAATTTTCATTTTAAATTTAAATCTTATGTAAACTGTATGTTCACAGCAATGTGTGAACTAATGTCTTACCTCATATCTGACAACCACCACCTCCATAAGTGGGCACACTCTAACACTATTGTGTCACATTCTTTAAATTTTCAGTATAAGGAAAAAATAATATTTCAATTATATGTATATTAATGATAGTTTAGAAAAAGGGTAAGATGTATGAAAATTATTATTTGTTTTTTAAATATATATTTATTGTCCATAATGAGTTACATTATTTAGTGGGCAAACAATGCGTTGTTATTTAAAATCACTAAAATGGAACTGTCAGAGAATCCTGATGGACAGATTATACAGGTTAAAAATCAGACAGAAACAAGAAAATGATGATTGAATATCTTTGATGTTGGAAATGTCCACTAATGACCATGCAATTTAAGGTTTGTCTTGTATTTCTATGTGGTATGAGCCCGAATGGAGGTGCAGGTGATTGGTACATACACATGTGTGTGCACGTGGAAGCCAGAGGTTGATAGCAGGTGACTTGCTTCTTTGTTCTCCACTGCATTTTACTGAAGCAGAGACTCACTGGAGTCCAGAGTGACTCAACATCCAAAATAACCAGCTTGCCTCAGAAACCCCCATCTCTGCCTCCCAGCACTGGGGTGACACAACCTCCACATCAACCTAGCATTTATGTGGCCCTTTATGGACTAAGCAATCTCTCCAGCCTTCTACTTTAGACGTTTTAAAGGGTCCTGGGTAAGAGATAAACTCCAAAAGAATGAGAAAAAATACTTTAAAAAATTAGCAGGCATATCTCTACCTGATGTAGTTACCACTTACTATGTGTCTTTCCATTTTTATACTATTATCCACACACATGCAGGGGCCTTGTGACTGATGATGGGATTGTGACGATGTCAGATTAACCCACTCACTTTAAGACTAAGATGCATTCATATCCCTATCCTATCACAGCTGGGCAACATGGACTGTTGGTCCAAGAAAGGCTTGGCAGGCTGGGAAGAGGGTTCTCAGCCAGCACTGCAAAATAGTAAAATACTGCTTATCACTACTAGCCATGAGAATGATCAAAACTCAAATACTTCAGTTTCTCCTGAATTGGTTTTATGTTTGCACCACTGTAAAGCTGAAGTGATAAGCTTATCTTGTTTAACTGTATATGGTACAGAGGAGTGGAGGTTATCTTTTTTTCCCCGCCTTTGGGCTCACATTTTATTTTTCAGTCATCTCAAACCAGCTACTTGTGAATTCAGAGGACATAAATCATGGTTAGTAAGAATAGAGTAAGAGGCTAAATCTTCCTTAGAAGTAAACCAAAAGACCTGTCTCCCCAGCACCCATGTAAATGCCAGACAAGCATGGAAACCCCTCCTACAATCCCGGCACTCTTGTAATCCTTAGAGCAAGCTGTCTAGCTAGACTAACCAAATTGATGAATTCAGGGTTCAAATGAGAGACACTGCTTTAGTAAATAAAGTGGAGAGTGATTAAGGAATACACCCAATATCAACTTCTGGTCTTCACATGCATGTGCACACACATACAAACATGTACACACACACACTTTTCCTCACTTCTTTTTAACTTTTGGAGGTTATCTTTTGTTTTCAATCCCCACTAGAACTGTGTCAGAGTGACCTCTGTCAGTTTTTCCTGGAATCATTCCTTCATTTTCCATTGATTGTTCAATAATATGTTGTTTTTATTTCATTGATATTGAACAATTATATAAGAGAAGCTGGGGACTACTAAAAAGTCTCCCAAAGTTTGGAGAGACAGAACTTGCTTATAAAGCCTATGGACCCTGGAATTTTCCCCAGTATCTGCATAATACTAGATGTACAAAATGGCCCATGCAACTGGAGTTCATTTGCAGAGGCAAGGCTCTGATGCCCTCAGTCTCTCTCTCTCTCTCTCTCTCTCTCTCTCTCTCTCTCTCTCTCTCTCTCTCTCGCTCGCTCACTCGCTTGCTCTCTCTTCCTTTTTCCATTTCTGCTTGCAAAATATTAAATAAAATATATATTTTAAAAAAAGACATGAGTGGCACAATGAATGAAATGATCTAGCTTTACAGCTACTCTATAAAACTGTGTGACACTCTTAGTTTTTATATTATCACCTGAAGATAAATAATACACTACACCATTCATTAATATTGTGAAAAATAAACATAAATATTTCATGGCTTCAGAGTAGAAAGGCGAATATGCATGGAGCCTCATTGTGAAATTATAAAATAAATAAATTATAGATAGGAAGCAGATTTAAACAGCAATAAATAATTAATATAATTATCCTCTTAATTAGTTTTGAAATTTGTTCTTAATTATAAGCATTAAATATATATATATATATATATATATATATATATATATATATGTATACTAGAAAGAAATAAGTTGAGTAAATGAATAAAACACATATCAAAATGTGCCAAGTAAAGACACAGTAAAATAATAGTAGTGATCATTCATTTTTGGGAAGAGTATTTAAAGGGCTAGTGTGCCTGTTCGACTGGAAATACTGGAAATCCAGAAGCAAGAAACTAAAAAAAATTCTTTTTTGTGTGATACTTCAATAAGCCTATTTTAACAGATCACTTGACTGTATTTATAGCACACTATCTCCTAATTTATATAAATCATAGTTCCTGTTAACAAAATTTCCTGGACTTACATCCATCATTAAAGACCAGCCAGTTCTGGTGGTTCATGTCTTTAATCCCCTAAGCAAAGGTAGGAGGATCATGATGAGTTCAAGGCCACTCTGAGATGATATAGTCAACTCCAGGTCAGCCTGAGCTAGAGTGAGACCCTAATTTAAAGAAATAAAGAAAGAAAAATAACATAAAATAAATAGACCTTTGGAAGGTAGGAAGTGGCCATCCTCGCCTTTTTTTATTGCTGTTGGTTTAAAGTCTATTTTGTCGGATATTAGAGTAGCCACACCTGCTTTTTTATTTTTTCCACATGCCTGGTAAATTGTTTTCCACCCTTTTACTCTCAGTAGGTTACTATCTTTAGCAATAAGGTGTGTTTCTTGAAGGCAAAAGATGGAAGGGTCCATTTTCCTGATCCAACCTGCTATCCTATGTCTTTTTAGAGGAGAGTTGAGCCCATTTACATTCAAAGTTATTACTGTGAGGTTTGCCAAGTTGTAGAGAATACGGAGATTGGTATCTGAGCTGTTGTTGCAATCTCTTTTGTGTTACCTTGCTTGTTCTCTTTTCCTTTCCTGGGGTTGGTTGTTTGTTTCATCTGCATGGGATATCTCATGTAGTATCTTTTGAAGGTTTGGCTTTGTGCTCAAGTAATTGTAAAGCTGATTAGTCTCGTGGAATACTTTAATTCCTCCATCAATTATGATGGATAACTTTGCTGGGTAGAGTAGTCTAGGTTGGAATCCGTTCTTCTTTAGGCCTAGAATCGCTTTGTTCCAAGCTCTCCTGGCTTCTAAGGTTTCTATGGAGAAGTCTGAAGTGATTCTGATCGGTTTTCCTTTATATGTGAGTTTCTTTTCTCTCGTTGCTCTGAGGACTCTCTCTTTTTCCAGGAACTTGGAAAAAAAAAAGCTAAAAGCCAGGAGTGGTGGCGTACGCCTTTAATCCCAGCACTCAGGAGGCAGAGGTAGGAGGATCGCCATGAGTTCCAGGCAAGCCTGAGAGGACATAGTGAATTCCAGGTCAGCCTGGACTAGAGCGAGACCCTACCTCGAAAACCAAAAAAAAAAAAAAAAAAAAAAAAAAGGAACTGGGTGTCTTGTCATATTTTTTGTTGTTTACTGATATAATATCCCATAAACAGAGGTCATATGTGTTACCACAACTATGTTTTCTTCAGGGCCCTTCATAACTATATGTTACATGTTTGGTTTATTTACTTAATCTCTCTGAGCCTTTGGTTTACTAATGTGGAATATGGCAGCAAAAATAATATCTGAAAAATAGAGATGAAAATTAACTTTTATGTATGGTGCCATTTAAAAACACCTTACAGATTTGAGGATATTCATTTTCCAAATTAAGTATACATTTCCTTTACTTCTACTGAAGTCTTTCCACAATGATGCCTCATGAAGTCTTCCAAACATGATTGTGAGAAATATACCAGTAAATAATCTTAAGATTTGGTCTCAAATTAATGCAGGTGTGAGTTACCTTCAATTATTTAAATTATAGTGTAGAATTTGAAACTACTACTGAAATGTATGGTTTAGAGATTTTCCCCACTTACTGATCACCTTATTAACGTTACACTGTGTTTGAAAATATTATTAATATCATTGACAGGTTTAATGGGATCAGTGGATTATTGAGGAGATATATATATATATATATATATATATATATATATATATATATATATATATATATATATATATATATATATATATATATGTGTGTGTGTGTGTGTGTGTGTGTGTGTGTGTGTGTGTGTGTGTAGTATACAGTCAGATCCACATAGTTTTATAAACTTTGCAGACAGACCTCGACAGACCTCTACAAACCTCATGGTTCATTAACAAGGAATGGACAAGTGCATTTCTCTCTCTTATACCTCTTTGGTGTCATATATATTAACCATATCAAATACAGCAAGAGGTGATGAGGCCACACTCTGCCTGATGGTGTTAGACTTCTGCAACCTCTATCTGTGTAAAGCAATCTTAATAGTCTAGGAGAAGGTAATTGATGATTTAATCTTCATTCCCTGTTTTGGCAGAATAATATTTTTCTTATATTTGGTGTCAGACATATAGGGAAATGAAGGAATTATTAAAATTATTTTAATATGTTGAACAATCCATGCCTGATACTAACTAGTAAAAAGCCTATGAGTGGGGGAGTCATAGCTTAGGGAGTAGCTACTACTGTGATTTGGCTAAATGGGTAATTTATATACATGCAATTGTGGCCTCTAATTATAAATGTTTATGACCATCTACACGTGATTTACTCTCACTTTAGATTAGGGAAACTTCTCTGTTCTGGTGGCAGTGACCACTGGGGAGATTCAGTAGTAAATGAAACATTTTCATCACACCTCTCCTGGCTCGGGGACCACTGTGGAAGAAGTGGCAGAAAGAATGTTAAGATCTGAAGGATGGGGAGGCGAGCTTTGGATGCTGTCTTCCATATACATATGCAATGTGGCCAAAGCATTCATGATGTCACAGTGCCTGTCGCTCCCCCACACAAGACTTGCATAAGATGAGGAAAAAGATAAGCAAGCAGAAGAAAGAGAATGGTTGGAAAGAAGATAGGGTGGAGAGGAAGATGGTTAGGAAGGAGGGTCAAGACAAGGGTGATGTATACATTATATTGTATATACGTATTGTGGTTGTCAATCAAAAGTAAAATAAGAAAAATAAATGAATAAAAATATTGGAAACATTAAGCTGAGATTGTCATGTTTTTTATGATTTTATCTTGTCAAGGGGAAGAGTTGTCTGCTTCCAACTCATCATATATTTATATTAGGAAAATATTTTAATTTATTATATATTGGATTATTATCTTGACGATTTGTACCTCATATTATTAATTAGCTATCTTTTTCTGTTCCTTTAGTGAACCCATTGAGAATTAGAACATTGCTTCTTGACTTATTAAAGCTCAATATAATTAATTCTGTTATCATTTGCCCAAGAATTTTAGAACATCTTAACATGAATTATCTCACTCGTAGCAGTAAACAAAATCTAACAAGTTTTCATGATAATGTTCCAGCATGAAAATACTATCAAATGGACCACAAAATGAGACACCATGACAAAAAATAAAGCAATGAGCTTTGACACAATTAGTAATGTCAGATATTGAGATAATTTGGCAGGGACCTTCTGATATGATCTGGATAACTTCTTTATGCTGAAAATGGGTGACATGACATGAAGAGCTATTTCATGTGAGAACTATAGTCTATGAAAAACATCCAGTGAATTAAAGCCACATACCAACAGGTGCGTGCATCTGGAGTTGGTTTACAGCTCAAGAGGCCCTGGCCACACCCTATTGTGAGCTCGCTCTCTCTTGCTCTCTCGCTCTCTCTCTCTCTCCATAATTATATATATATATATATATATATATATATATATATATATATATATATATATATTCAGTGGAAATTCTTACTACCTAATACACAATACACAAATTGAGGCTGTGAAAAGGTGGATCTAATAGCATCGTAGAATAAATTTATAAACTGGGAGATTAGCGCCAACCTAGCTTTATTACAGAAAAAAATCAACTTTGAATTATCATTAAGAACACACTGCAAATTCTCAAGTGGACTGAATAAAAGGGAAAAAGAGCATTAACATATCATAAGATCAAAATGCAGCAACTTGATATTCATTGTGAAATTAAAAAAAAAAAACTTGTGCACAAATGAAAATAGAAGAATCCAAATGCAATATGAGAAAAAAAAATTATCTGAGAGTCAAAATGAACTGCCAATAGTTGAATTCAGTCTGTGCTTTACTCCCCACCACTAACTGCCAGGAATGTCTGTGTTGGTGTCCACATCTGCCTTCTTTGCACTCCTTATTAATAATGAAAACTTCAGCAAAGTGGATGCATATGAGAAATTGACAGTGGAGATGGGAAGGGTTCATTTGGGTTGGCAATTCCATGGGAGAGTCCATCTTTTCAGCGAAGGCATGGTAAGAGCAGCAGAAGCCGGGTGGTCACACGGCAGCCACCTTCAGAAAGAAGAAAACACTGAATGCTTGGCTCAGCTCCGTTCCTCCTTTGTTCAGGATGAACTGATGCTGCCCACAGTTAGGGTGACTGTCCCCAGCTTGACCTTGATTACTGTAATCCAGAAACTCCCTCACAGACATGCCAGGAAATTTGTTTCCATATTGATTCCAGAACTCACCAATTTGACTATTGAGATTGATTCTTCCATATGCTATGGCCCTGGTGTTTATTAAGTACTGGAGATGAAGATATAGAAAAATAAATGTCACTACCATCATAGAGCTTGTCACACCATGACCACTTAGGGAAAATGGGAAAAATAATTTGATATATACCCAAAAGAGGCTTACCCCTACTGATGGTTAGAATAAATGTAGAGGATGGAAACCTCTACATGGATTTTTTTTTATTTTTTTAATATTTTATTTATTTATTTTCATGCAGAGAGAGGAAGAGAGAGACACAAAGAGAGAAAGACAGAGAAAGAGAGAATGGACACATCAGGGCCTCCAGCCACTGTAAGCAAACTCCAAATTCATGCATGCTCCACTTTGTGCATCTGGCTTTCCATGGGTACTGGGGAATTGAACCTGGTTCGTTAGGTTTGCTGGCGTATGATTTAACTGCTGAGCCCTCTCTCCAGTCCAAAAAGATGATTTTTAAACAGCACAGTGATATTCTGACTTCTCTGTTGATCATATAAATTTTTGACCTTTTTTAAATTTCAGAGACAATTGGAAAGGGCTGTTAAAAGGCAACAGAAGAGCCCTAAAGAGATGAGGAAAATGTACGAAGGAGAAATGAAGACCAAGTGCAAAGAAGCTGAGGTACAAGTGTCTCCCCTTCCAAAGAGCAACCATCCTGAAGCTGGTGCTTCTGGGCTTAATGCAAAGGGACAGAAAATCTAAGGACCCTGTCCAGACAGTAGAGATGGTCACTTCATATCCTCTTCTTCTATTGCAAAAAGAGACGTTTTCAATGTAAAACAGAACTCAGCAGAGTTATGAGTAATGCAAGGCCATAGTTATGTTTGCATTTTGATAAAACTATTCAAAGGCTTCCCTTTAAATGTGAGGCACATAACTGAGACAGTTGAATAGTAATAGCTTACGTGTGAATGACCATGAAGAGAGCTTCCTGTATGTCCAAACCCATCACTGTAGTGACAAGAGACAGTGGTGATCCGAAGGACCAATAATACTGGTATGAGATTAAAAAGAAGGAAAGGGCAGGAATAAAGACAAAAGATCCACAGAGCCTTCCCCCCACTGGGTGTCCCTGTGATCCAAGGAACATCATGATGGCCTATAGCTGGATTTCAAGGTTACCATAGAAGAGGAGGGGCTATGGAAACAGGAAGAAGTGTATCCCTAAAAGAGAAGGAAACCCATTTAAAATTTTGCTGAGAGAAACTCTGACAAGAGCAATTTGACTTTGATTCCAGTCCAATACCATATAAACATCCGAATAAGTTTACATACCATTAATTTGCACACCTGCTGCTTGAGACGCGGCTGCCTTGTTATATATCCTGAAGGTTCTTTGGCTTGTTTACTTAACTAATATATAATTTTTATGATTCCCTTTCTCTCTGCCCAACATCCCCATAGAAATACACTTTTCAGATAAATTAAAATGTGACTGCATTTCTGGATTGCATCAATAGCACAGCATGTTTAGCCATTCAAGAATGATATATTTTATCCTTGCTGAAGATAACTTTAATTTTCTATAGTGATCAATAAAAACAATATAAACTCCTCGAGGAAATGTGTCCCTGAGTAAAGGATAGCTACACAAGTGAAACATGAACCTGATGCGAAAGGAGAATCCAATAAATATTTGCACATTATCCAGAGAGCACTTTGCAGCTGGGAACTGCATTTCTAGAAAGCAGGATTTGATGTAGTGAGGCTTCTTGAGAGTTTTCTCCTATAAGGGCACTTTTTCAACTTACTCACATTGCATCTGAAGTCTTAGATTATGGGGAATCATCTCTCTGTCAAAGTGAATATTAACTAATTGGTTACAGGGGAATAGCGGGTGTGAAAAAAAATACACCAGGTATTAGAGGTAATTTATTTTTGAAAGTGGTTGTTGACAGTTTGACACCACCTTCTGTTAACAATTCTAGGGACTTTTTAAATTATTCTCCCTGTCAGGCAGAGGATCTAGTCTATGCTTTCATAAGACTCATGAGAAGTCATTCCTTTCTGATTTTCTTTCCTGTGCATTTGAATTGAAAATGTGAACCACTGCACGCCGTCGTTGACGGATGTTAGATCAACTGTTTTAACAGCTGCAATGTCTTCCAGATACACATTTAACATTTCTACCTTTCAAAATGACAATTATTTTCAACACTGCAAATATCTCCTCCGTTAGGAAAAATCCTAGCGTACATTTGAAAATTGTCCTCAATAAATTGTGGGCTGAAAAGAAGCTAAACATGGCCAATGGAGATGATATTTCATGTTGCAAAATGTAATCTGCTTTCTCTAAATATGTGTTTCGTGATAATTTTAGTGGCTTCTACACTGATCAGGGATGATGATAACAGTTTTTCAACTAATTCTATTATTTTATATATTAAATTGCCTGAAACTCAGTTTCATGAAATAATTCAGAAATTTTAAAATAGTATGTGATATTCTTTTACCTCCTTCTTCCCATGACCATATCTACCCTAAAAACTCAATATATAGAAACTCAAATTACTTAATTATTTTCACAACTAGAAACAAAACCAAAGTAGTGAAATGTTTTCTGGAAACTATAATTCTACATCTATAGTGCAAATATATTGTACTTCATGGAAGAAAGAAATTGAGATCTAAAATCTAAAAAGAACACAATCAGGTTCCTGGTCATGTTGGTGCATGCATTTAATCCCAGCACTAGGGAGGCTGAGGTCAGAGGATTGGTGAGAGTTGGAGGCCAGCCTGATATTACATAGTGAATTCCAGGAGAGCCTGGGATAAACGGAGAATATGCTTCAAAAATAAAATGAAATAATATTATATAATATAATAAGTAAAATTAAATGAAATGACTTTATGGACATGTAAAAGTAGAAATCATAGACAAGAAATAGCCATGGCTGAACTGAGTGACAGGCTACACAGAGATCCTCAAAATAGAATTAACTCAACTTTACCATCCTAATGTACTCGAACATCAATAGAGCAAAACCTTTCTATGTTTGATGTAAAAGTCATGCTATGTTAAGAGTAGCTACTAAATTTTTATTTGGCGTTCCACCTTTTACCTCATTGTAAATTGCATGAATCACCTGTCTTGCATCCATGTCTTTGTGGATATTATGACAGAAATGAAAATGCAGGAAAATACTTTGAGCTGATTTTGAAAACCGTGTCAATGAATATTTTATTTCACACCCTTCTATGTCACATTGACCAAAATCCAGATTTATGAGCCATAACTAACGTAGCAGTGAGTATGGGAAACGTGCAAGAGTGGACTGTTTATACAAGCATAGCCCCCTTCCTCCTTGACATCAGTAAAACAAACGCAATTTTCTCCCTTCAGAGGGCACAAGGCATTGACACTCCCAACACTCCTCACATTCAGGATCTAAAATAATGTGTAGCTCCATAAAGCACTGTTGTAATCTGCTGATAATACACAGAAAAGCTTTTCTGTTACAGTAGAGCTTGAGGATCTTGAAGAAGATACCTCACTCTTCTCTGGATTTGGGGTTGTTATGCAAGTAGGTTATTTCATGAGATGCTATATTCTACTGATGTAATTATGCTGTATTGAATTTTCCATCAATTACTTACTTATCTAGTTCCTTATTCAGCTAGCTACCTTTGTATGTCTATGGGTTGGTGGGTTGTGAGAAGGGATCTCATGGCATAGCATAGGATACATGGAATCCCATTGAGATCTTTGTAACTGCTGTGATTATAGCATTAAACCACCACTCCAGTCTGGAAGTATTCCTCTTGTTTGTTTTCAACTGTATTTTTTAGTCTTCAAAAGCCATTTAAAATCGTATCTTTTTTCATTCTGGGATTCCAATATGTTGGGTTTCTGTTAGCAGAGGTTGTATTTTCATTCACTTTTGGACCAACAGTCTGATAGGAATTTCTATTTTCACAGCTTCAAAAAGATAGAGATCAGCCTACAGTGCTGGCATCTAGCTCTGTGGTGACTCCTGGGATGTCCTGATAAGGAGCAGCATTTTGCCATTCCTTTTGCTGAGAGGGAGAGTTTAATTGTACACTTTGCCACAGCAAGGGGACCAGAGCAATATTCATCAGACTGTTTAGTCACCTATATATACAGGGATTCCAGGACACAACCCACCCTTAGTAACCTTATCAGGCCTTATCTCTTCTTTGTCTGACATCACTGAGCACACTTTAGTGTCTATTAATCTATGTGCATCCTTCCTACACCCAATCACTTCATTAGTATAAAATATACCCAAGATTATGTGAAATGTGGCTCTTCAGATAGGTCTTCTCTGTTAATCTCTCAAAATGGTGCAGAGATATGATATCGTTTCATCTGAATATCCAGTGCTATTTTTTCCTATTTTAAAAGTCCACTACTTTCCACATTGGTTATATATGTTGATATTTGGACAAGAAAATTGAGTCTTTGGAATTATTTCATCCTGGATAAAAGAACTGAGTTATGCAGAATAATGGGGACCTCTTTCCACAAACAGTAAGGTTATCTCCATGGTTCTCAATGGAGAAGTGAGTATCGCCCCTAGGCTCAGAGTGAGGCATCAATAAATTCTGGCTGATTTTTTAAAGGAAAGAAAGACTCATTGCTTATTTAAAGCCCATGTATAAAGCTAAACCATCTGTATTTTTTATTGTTCCCTGTGGTAACAGAACAATCAGGGTTTGCTAAAGAGATCGTTGTTTAAACATAAAGCTTGAAGGCCACTGAATCTAAATATTTGAGTGTGTTTACATATAAATGATTAAGATCTATTTTCTATGTGCTCAATAATAAATCAGAACTATCACCAAGACTTATTTCAATAATTTAGAAACCAAGAGAAAATCTGTAATACTCACACATGAACCAACGTCTATTAAAACGCATATAAATGATAGCCACATATCTCAAATGTGAATGTAATTTGTAAATGTGAACCTCAAATTTTCCTGAAAACCATGTATGAATGAAAAACAACAATAATAAAAAAGCAACAAGTAGGAAGGCAGAGTTAGGAAGATGTTCATGAGTTTGAGGTCACCTTGGAGACTATGAAGTGAGTTCCAGGTCAGCCTGAGCTAGACAAAGATTACTTTGAAAATTAAAAACTGAAACAATAACAACAGCAAAAAAAGCCAAAGCAACAAAAAGCAACAACAACAACAACAACAAAGCACTTATTAAGACTTATTAGGAATTCTCTTCCAGGGGCTCTATGGATCTAGCTCAATTGCTACAGTGCCTTCCTAGTATGTGTAAGGTTCAGAGTATGATTCTTTGCATCAACAATAAATGAGTAAATAATGCATCCTATTGGTAAAGTTTAAAGTGTCTCGATATATCAATATCTGGAACAGTTATCCATGAATATTAATAAACCTATTCTCTGCTAACTCCCAAAGATAGGCCAAAGGTTGATATTTTCTTCTAAGTAAGGTGTTTCAGCCTAGTTTGGTGGCTCAAGCCTGTAACATCAACACTTAGGAGACACAGCAAAGAGGATTACCATGAGTTCAAAGCCAGCCCAGGTTGCTGTATAAGACCTTGTCTCAAAACTTTGAAGTATAATAAATCTCTCATATATGTTTATGAATCTTCTTTTTCATTTATTTTAACATGGTTTTTGATTTTTCTTGGGGTGTGTATATAACATATGTTCATAATATGCCCATGTAATGTGACCTCTTGGCATCCCATAAGTTTATCTCCTGTGGTGTCCAGGGTAGAATGCTGGGTATCTGAAAGGATCACTTTTCTGCTCAGTCCTGCTTTGGACTCCAGTCTCTTTTTACTTCTTCTGGAGCTGCATATCTCCAGTGACTTTCAGGTTTCTTCTCCTCTGTGGCCTGACCTACAGTAGGCATTGGTAGCCATGGCCTGCTGTTTTATGTGAGATTGGAGATTGGACATGGGAGTCTCTGGCCCTCTTAAGCCATCCTGATTGCACAGGAAGTATACCTAACCACCTAGCAATCTCCCTACCACTTACTTATGAATCTCCTAATGATAACATTGGTTTCTTATAATATCTTAGAAATTTTTATTTTTGGTATTGGCATTCTGGATGATTTGATTATCTGAGAAGAAAAGTAGCATGAAAAAGAAAACAAAGATTTTGTTCTCTACTGGGGAACAATGAACAAAATCAATAAATAAATAATAGATTTGAACTCCAAACAGAGGTCATCTCAAAATCAGACATCATGTAATGTAGAATTATCATAGACATCTGCAATGAGAGAAATCTGAACATTAGATTTGATTATATGACTGCTTTTCCACTAGAAATTTTACTACACAAAGAAATATCAAACCTGAACAGATACAGTTTAGATTTCCTCAATGTAGTTCAGCAATAATCTTTATCCCAAAGTTTTTGTCACTTTAATTAATTAGTAGACATATAGTTTTAGAAAAGCAGCAACAAGATTAGGAATATTTTATCCACACTTCTTCCCTTAGAAAGGTAAATGAGGAACTTTTTAGTATGAATGATATTCTTAAAGTTTTTAATTAATGACAGAACCAAGACAGGCCAAATTCTACAGAGTATCAAAATTGCTGTGTGCACAGCAATTTCTCTTTTCTCACGCTATACCAACCATACCTGGTAACAAAACTAAATAATGTAACTCACTATGGACAATAAAAAATAAATTTAAAAAATTGGTGCACTCAGTCAATGTAGAACACTTTTCAGACAAAATATGTCTTAAATAGAAATAAAGTTAATAAATCGAATAATAAACTTGAGATTTATATCCTGGAGTTAATCTTAATTTTAAACCTAAGAAAATTCTATCAGATTCACTCGCCTTATTCATCTCTGCTTAGCACAAAATAGTGTTCAGACTCTTTAGATTAGCAGGCAGACTCCATAAAAACATTTACTATATTTTCTATTTTTTCCAGATTTAACATTCTCTATTACAACTTAAGAAAAATGTACAACTTGGAAAAAATAAAAATTATACCGCAATGTAAAAAAAAAAAAGAACAGACTGAGCTATGGAATACCAGTTTCACACAGATATAAACAGATGTCAACAGCATTAAGTGAACAGTAAGAAAGGATGCTGTGTCAATGTTACAAGCACTGGTTTGTTGAAAGCATGAATCAGTTTCCCTTTCTTTTTGTTTAAAGCCTCTCATGTTGATATTACGACCTTGGAAGCTGCCATTTTCTGATTAAACTAAATGAGTATATACAAAATCCATTTCAATGACTTGTTGAATGATGCCTCTGTCAGTTTAAGTTCTCTGAGGAACTACCACATAGTCAGTGACTAACTCAGACCCCATATCTGCTAGAGATTCACTCGATTAAGTTCAAAACTGAATATGACTAGCTACATCTCTGACAGAAAATCTAAGGGTGAGCATTCAGTGAGGAATATGCTGTACGTGAGTCATTTTGTGTACAATTTTCTTGAACATGCTTCATGGATTATTGGTAGTTATAAGAAATAGAGCAATCTAAATGAAACCGAACAGAATAACTCAAGTTCCTTGCAAACTGCACACATGTTTTTTTCTTAATAATGAGGATGATAGCTCCCAATAAAAGTCAACATATGAATATTTTGGATGAAGGTCTGTCAATGACCATTTATTCTTTCGAAGGAAGGAACAGACTATATGTGATTAAAAGAAAGTTCAATAAACACTAAGTATGCAACCTATAGCAAACCTACAAAAGAAACTTTAATGTAAGGTATTAGGAGATTACATACTTGAATTTTTTCAGCATATAGTCATGACAGGCAGTTGTTATCCCTGAAATAAATTTAAAAGTAGATTATTACAAGAAGCTTTAGCAAACAAGAAGAGGCTCTATGATTTCACTCTACTTAAGACCTATAGGATCAATATAAACAACAAACAACAGCATTTACTGACTTTTTTGTGTGCCAGGCTTTAAGATTGTTCTTCTAAGAATGTTTCCACAGTAAAAGCCCATCTTAAGTACAGATTATTGATGAGAACAAAATGCTCTACTTTGGCTCCATGGGAAGTCACTTTCCTCACCTCAGATGAACAGAATGAGAGAGAAATTACAAAGTCGGGAAAGAGAGCATTCATTTGTGGCCAAAAGCAAGGACAGGAATGAAGACGTAGGCTGAACATTCTGACATTTCATTTGCTCACCCCATCAAGGTTGACTTGTTCTTGTACTTCAACTATATTTTTTCTGTGTAGACAAAAATCCATACTCAGAGCCAATAGACCCCCATCAAACTGGGAGATGATTTTTGCCAGCTATAACTCAGACAAAGGCCTAATCTCCAGAACCTACAGAGAACTCAAAAAAATTAATAGCAAAAACTCAAACAGCCCTCAAACAAAATGAGGTCTTGATCTCAAGAGAGAATTCACAGAGGAGGAAACACAAATGGCTTTTACTCATTTGAGAAAGTGCTCGGCATCAGGGAAATGCAAATCAAAACCACAATGAGATACCACCTTACTCCAGACAGAATGGCAATCATAAAGAAAACCAACCAAAATAGTTGCTGGTGAGGATTTGGGGAAAAAGGAACCCTCATTCACTGCTGGTGGGACTGCAAGCAGGTTCAACTGCTTTGGAAAACACTGTGGAGACTCCTGAGCAGAATGGACATAGAACTACCGATGGACCAAGCTATCTCTCTACTAGGCATCTACCCGCATGAAGTCACATTACAGGATAAAGACATTTGTGTAACTATGTTTATAGCAGCTCGATTCATAATAGCCAAGAATTAGAATCAACCAAAATGCCTATCCATGGAGGAATGGATAACAAAACTGTGGTATATTTACACAATGGAATTTTACTCAGCTGAAAGGAAAAATGAAATATTGAAATTTAGAAAAAAAATGGTCTGACTTGGAGCAGATCTTACTAAGTGAACTCTCAAAAGAACAGAGAATCAAACACCACATAATCTCCCTCATATGCGGTTCCTAACCAGGTTGACTATAAACTCTATACAGACCAGTTGGGAAAAGTGAGAGTTTGTGAAAGAAGGGTAAGGGTTGGGGGGAGGGGATGACTTAAACATGAAGCTAAACTAAAATTGGTTCGAAATCATAAAATCCTCACATGCACACTGTAATCTATTGAGCAAGTAGTGGACATCATCTGGCAAGGGGGGGCCGTGAATAGCAGGAGAGAGAGTCTAAGCTTGTGAAAAATAGATCAGTCTGGAAACTCCTGGTCACAGTCAATGGCTCCTTCCGTCACTGAGCTGTTGACAAAAGTGACCCATGTGGTCCCAAAAGCAAGACAGGAGTCTGTCAAAGCTCTTGAATGCCCACCTCAGGCCTGTAGGATCCTGTTGCTGAAGAAAACACAGAAAGCCACCTATCAGCATGCAGAGATCCTGCAAGGTCCAGAACAGTAACCAGCCCCCAGATGGTAGTCAGTGCATTGCTGGAAGGCACTGCATAAACTGCCAGGGGAAGCTGGTCAATGACAGCTGGAGTAAACAGAGACCACTTACATGAAACACAGTCTGCTGCCATGAGTAGGCTGAACACATTTACTACTGGGAGAGAACAGTGAACTAGGAAACGAGCACCTGTGCAATGGAGGAGCCAAAACCTTGGGCTGCAATCAACAGCTTTAATTCACCCAAGTAATCCACTCAGTGTTGGGGAGCCCTTAACTGGAACTGGGGTCTCAGGGCGGCATACACAGGGTACATAATCCAGGGCACCCAAAGAGAAATGCACTATGCTAGTGATTTACAAAGAGCTACTCATTATAGAATCTAGCCAATTCAGAAATGTGTATCTAAGTTAATCTATATGGATCTCACTTTATGATGGAGATTCTGTTAGTATTTTTCAGAATTCAGAGAGAGAGAGAGGGAGAGAGAGAGGGAGAGAGAGAGAGCTATGCATCCTCCGACCCTACCAACAACCAAAGGCCAATAGCTGACATCCAGGTAAGAGATGAGCCACACCAGATCTTTCATGAAGGATCCACATGGAACCCTGCAGAGAGTGGTGGGATGAGCAAGAGACCCACAACCACAGCCAGTCTATCAACACAGGAAAAGCCAGACAGACACTAATGTTTTCAACACAACCTAAAGCAGAAGTACAGAGATTCCCTAAGACCTCAATAATAAAGCAGCCTTAATACTAACCCTCCATGACTCAGGTAACTGAGCTGAAGAGGGGGTGGAGAGACTGTTAGAGCCATGTTGGGGGAGAACTCCCAGAGATATTTATCTCCTCAATAACAACATACAAAGGGGGGCAGAACTCGATTGACTCCTAGGCTATCCATAACCTCCTACCACAGGGACTGATTGAGACTACCCACGGAGAAGGATCCCCAACAGATTGGGGACAGGGAAGAGGGAAATTGGGGAAATGGGGATATCAACTCATTATTTTTTCATTCAATGTATCTAATTATGGATAATAAAAACATTTATTTATTTCCAGGTAGAGACTGACTGACAGACAGACAGATAGACAGACAGACAGACACAGAGAAAGAACGGGTGCACCAGTGCCACTAGCCATGGCAAACAAACTCCAGATGTATGTTCCACTTTGTGCATCTGGCTTTACCTAGGCACGAGGGAATTGATCTCAGGGTGTTAGATTTTGCAGGTGAGCACCTTAACCGCTGAGAAATCTCTCCAGTCCTCCAACCTCATATTTTCTTTCAATAAAATTTAAAATAAAAATAAAAGTCATCATATATGTACTTACTTGAAATCTCAGTTAATAGTTCTGTTATATATTATTACTATTATTATTGTGATTATTATTATTGTAGCAAGTGAAAAGATCCCAAGAAAGAGAACTGTCAACATACACTCACATTCCCTCATATACTCGGAGTGAATTAGCCAAGAGATTCTCAGCATTGCTTACTTAATACAAAATCCACGGTCTACACTGCCAGGTCCAACTTTCTTGAAGTCAATAAAGCCTGAGTAACGTCTCTACATAGAAATGTACTTGACCCCAGTCTAGAATTCTTTGAGAGGGTGTTCTTCTCTCCTGTGTGGCTCTGTTGCACTGATGAACCTTCTTTCATACTCTTTGCTCTCAAGGAGAATCCAGGTGCCCTCAAAGCCTCCTTTCTTTGGTCTTTGTATATTAATGTTCATTCAATCTAAGCATATTCCTCTGTGAGTTCTGCTCATATCATTCATTTATCAAGTATCCTTTTATCAGCAAATACACTGTTCTAATGCTGCAACAAAGCAGACCATTCAGAATATATGATTATTTGTTTATAAACTAAGAGCATAGCACTGGTAATACGTGCTAGTTATCTGTGGAGGGCTCTCTTGTTGCATGATACCATGGTGATATAATTAGACAGTGTAGGAATTCTCACTTATAACTCTATTCCTCCTCCTTGTATGAAGCTCCTAATCCCATATGACAGACCAACCCACTTGATCCCTCTACCTGGCATCCACCCTCAAGGCTCCCCTCTTCAATACAGAGACATTAGCTCAATAATGCTTATAGCTGCTCAATTCACAATAGCTAAAAATTGGAATCAACCCAGATGTCCATTGCTGGACAAATGATATCAATATTGTGGTACATATACACTATGGAATTCTACTCATTACTAAGAGAAAATGACATAATGAAATTTTCAGTAAAGTGGATGGACTTGGTAAAGATACTCAGTGAACTCACACAAGAACAGAGAGACAAATGTTGTATATTCTCCGTCATCTGTGGTTCCTGATCAGATTAAGCTTGTTTAGTAAGCAAACCTGTCATGCTGATCAAGAATCAGACAAAGGGGATAGAAGGGAATGGGGAAGAGAATGGGAGGGCCAGGAGAAATATACACAAAATTGAATCCAGAATGAATTGATACGATAGAATCCTTACTCTTGGATAGTAGGCTAAACAATATTCTTTAGAGAAATATGGGGGTATCTTCTGGTAAGAAGGGCCCTGAAGAGGATGGGATGAAGCCTAACACCATGTGCCAGAAATTCGTGACTTCCCACATTGAGCTGTTGATCTGAGAGATCTGCGAGGTCCACAAAACAAGACAGACTTCTGTCAAAGCACTTGATTATCAGCACCAAGCAAAAAATAAGACTCTTGCTGAAGACACCGTAGGCTGATGTCACATAGCACTGATAGACCCCACATGAAACTGGAAGGAAGCCAGTTTCCACATGGCTAGTATACATACTGCTGGATAACCCTATATGAGCTGCCAAGAGAAATTGATCCAAAATTTTGGGAGAAAGCAGGGGCACTGCTTTATGAAAAAGACCAGCATGGCAAGATTTTCCTACCTGTGCAATAATGAGGCTTAATATACATGGGTAATTAGTGGCTCTCAGATTTGTTAAGAGATCCACTCAATGGCAAGGAACCCTTAGATGGAACTGGAATCCAAGGCAAATTCCTATGGAGACCAAGAATCCTGACTCCAAGGAGAAGCCTCCATTAACTATGGACCAAAAGAGTGGCTACACAAAATATAATCTTGTCAAATAAATAATGTTTATCCCATTTAACCAATAACAATCTCACTCCACTGAAGAATCTTTTCATATTTTTCAGAAGGCAGCAAGAACCATAGACATCCCAATTCCACCAACAAGACCTGGCATGATGGCTGACTCCCAGATAGGAGATGAACCACCCCTAACACATCATCTAGGACCCAGGTGAAATCTCAGAGAACATGATGAGACAAGCAAGAGTGCTGCTTCTTCAGAGAGTCCATCAACCTACCCAAGGTTAATGATGACAGACTCCAAGGAAACTTGAAACAATCCAAAGTAGAAACCCAGAGACTCTTAAGTCCTCAACAGTAAAGAAGTCTTAATACTCACTCACCATGGTTCTTTGTGAAAGAAGGAGTGGAAAGACTGTAAGAGCCATGGCATGAGAGGGGGAGGGTATCCAGAGATATTGCCCTCCCTTCACCCCACTCCCAAAATATTGCTGATGCACAACTCATAGCCTTCCATCCGATGGAATGTTCCAGCAATCCTAATGAAGAGGATCCTCAGTGGAATAGGGACAGGGAAGAGGGAAACGGGCTTACCCACAAAAGGCGTGTACACACAGAGTTTCTACTTATTATTAATAAAAACTAAATTAATTACAAAAACTTTTCCCCTTTTAATTATTATTCTATTCATATAAATACATGATTTTCAACTTATATAAGAAACTCAGACAAATGAACAGCATGAAAAAAATTCAAAAAAGTATGCAAGACAGCTAAAAGAAATTCATTAACAGAAGACATACAAAAGGCCAATAAATATATGAAAAACGTTCAAGACCTAGTCATTAGGGAAATAAAAATTTAAAGCACAACAACAAGATATCATCCCATACTTGTCAGAATGGCTTTTATCAAAAAGATAAAAGACAATGTTGGTGAGATTATGGAGAGAAAAAAAAAACACTATTGGAAACTGCTGATAGGATTTAAATTACCAGGTTCTGCAAAGAAAAACTCTATGGATATTCCTCCAAACACTAAAAAATAGAATGACTATGTTTCCAATCCAATGTCCCCACTTCTGGGTATTTATCCAATAGATTTGAAATCTGTGGTTTGAAATAGTATCTGTAAACCCATATTCCTTACCAACTGAGATTATTCACCTACAAATGAATGAATAAAAATAGAATATATATATATATATATATATATATATATATATATATATATATATATATATATATATAAATATAATAGAATGTAACTTATAGTTAAAAAGAAGAAAGCTGTAATTTCTGAAAACAATAGAATTTGAGAACATTAATGTATGAGAACTGAGTCACACAGAGAAACCCATAGAGGGGCTATTCTCCCATGTTGAATCTATAGCAACAGAACTCTAAAGGAGATCATAAACCTAATTACAGACCTTTGAGAGCAATAGATATGCAAATATAATGGCCCAAATACAATAAATTCAGACAGGAAGAACATTTTTTGTTCGATCACAAACATATTGAATATATTTAAGCATGGAATATTCAACATTTAAAAATTCCCAAGAGCAAATTTCAAATGTTCTCCTTAATATTTATTTAATATTTACTTAATATTTAATGTATATGAGTTATTTAATCACCTGACTTTATATTCATAGATAATAACATCATATTTTACTACAAACTCTCAAATTGTAGTTATTCAGTGACTTTTCCTGGGGCAAATGAATGCATCATTGAATCTTCCCCAATGAAAGCAATTCTGATGCCTAATATTCCCAGATTGCCATATTATGTTCCTTAAGGATCATTACAAAGTACATTGTCTGGAACATGGAGTTACTCTTCCTCTGTAACAAAGGTCAGACCTGAAGGGTGTA
>PVHP010005778.1:38637-63724 GCA_004024765.1 Zapus hudsonius
TCTCTCTCTCTCTCTCTCTCTCTCTCTCTCTCTCTCTCTCTCTCTCTCTCTCTCTCTCTCTCTCTCTCTCTCTCTCTCTCTCTCTCTCTCCCTCCCTCCCTGCTAGTCCTAAGAAATGGAAAGCCAGCACTTCCCTTGCCAAATCAGAGGCTAAGGCCAATGGTAGAACTCAGATTCCTTTGTCTTGTGGTAATGCCTCCTTTATACAAATAAATTCCCTCTCAAAAAACCACTTAGTGCAGTTCCATGCTGCATTGACCACAGCTAAGGCCACACACAACAGCTACCATCATGTATTTATTATTATACCTCCGGCTAAGTGTGACTAAAGGAATTCTAGTACATAGTCTCTTTAGCCTTTTCAGGGACATCCTCCTACTTAAAAAGTAGATCTCATTTCCAGGGGACTTGTCACTACCAATGTAGAGAAGATGGCCACCCTGGGCATGCTCCCAAGTTTGCTTTATTCTTAGACAACCTGGGCTTGCTTTCATTGGGTTCCATCGTGGTAAGGGTAAGGAAGTTCACCATTCCTTATCCCAGGGGGAAAGGTAGGCGTGTCAGGATTGTTTCAGACAAGCCTGAGTTGAATGTTTCATCACCCTTCAATCACAGGGCACCAATGACAGACTCAAGAAAAGATTTCACCTAAGTCTAGTTTACTGAGCCAGTGAGATTATTATGGTTACTTAGATGAAGGTTTAGTTTACAGGAGCAGTAATGACTCAAAGGCAGTTGCACCAGTGGAAAATTCCTCTCCATAGTGGGTGATCTCTCAGGAAAGCTACATCTCTGGAGTTCCCTGAAAAATTTTCAAGCTGCTCCACCAGCTTGGGAGAAGCAAGGTGAAGCTTTTAAATTTAGTTTATTTCCTGAGCCTTCAGCCCCTCTGGGAAGGAATGTTTCAATTTTGGTAAAAAAATAATAGGCTGTACAACAATTAGAAGTTTGAAGAGTATGGAGCAGTATCTGAAAAAAAATATATGGAGTTGTTTGTGCACATAAATGCATAGTTGTGTTACTATTTAAAATAATATCATGGGGCTGGAGAGATTGCTCAGTGGTTAGGCAATTGCCTAAGAGCCTAAAGAACTGAGTTTGATTCCCCAATACCCACATCAAGCCCGATGCACAAAGTGTCACATGGATATGGAGACAGTTTGCTCTGGCTGGAGGTGCTGGTGCATCCATTCTCTCTGTTTCTCTTCTATCTCTCTCTGCTTGCAAATAAACAAAAATATTTTTTTTAGAAATAATGTCATGGGATTATAAACTTTATCAGCCAAGGAAAGCCCTGTGTAAATTTCAGGCTGATCAAAACTATGAACACTAACTGAACTATTTATATGCATATGAAGGTTTAGAAACTCATATTTTTTAATGTTGAGAATGAGAAAAAAAGACAAAGTGTTATTTGAAGATAAGCTTGACAATTTCTTACCTACGAAAACAATGTGGTGCGATATACTCCAGCAACTAGGTTTCTTAGAATTTACCAAAAGATGCTTAAAATTTACAAGGATACGAACACCTAGAACACCTATACCTGATCATTGAAAGTGTTTTCTTTGATAATTGTCCACAGAAAGTTGGTCAATCCATAGTTTTAAATAAATGGATATGTACATTTAAACACATAGAGTACTACTCACATATAAAATAAAAGACACAGGAAGAAAATTAAATGTAAATTGCTAAGTGAAAGAAGTTAATTTTAATAAGATGTATATTGCCTAGTTTCAACAATATGTCATTGTATAAAGAATGAAACTATATAGATTATAAAAACATCAATGGCTGTGAAAAATTAGGGGGAGAGGGAAGTAAACCAGAATAGGACAGTGTGTAAGGCACTGATACAATCTGTTTGAAAAAATTGGATTAAAATAAAAGCATGAAGTTCATAGGATAAACAATAATCCCAATGTATATTATGGAGATTGAGTGATTGTAATTATGTGTGAAATTAGGTGTGTAAGTTTTGATTGTAATGTGCCCATGGCCTCATGTTTTTGCTTTTTTTTTTTTTTTTGGTTTTGTTTTGTTGTTGTTGTTTTTTTTTTTTTTTCTACCAAGTCCCCACCTAGTAGAGTATTGGGGAGGTGGAGCCCTGCTGGAGGAAGGGTGTCACGAGGGGCTGACCTTGGAGTTGAGTCCAGCCCTGTGTGTTCAGTCAGTTCAGCTTAATGGTGCTTGCTGTATGTTCTCTGCTATGGATGTGTGATGAAGCAAGTCAGAATCTTCCTCCATAATGAAGCTTCCTCTGGAAACTGGAAGCCTGAAATAAACCCTTTCCTCACATAAATTGATTCTGGTCTGGTGTTTGTCCCATCAATGGAAAGGTAAATACAATATTAGATATGTGAATTCTGCTGGGGAATCCTGATAGAAATAGCTTCTATTCATTTATGTAGCAGGTGGTGTATGAAACCTCACTAATGTTATCTCAGTATTGTGGTGCACATAAATTTACTGTCACAAAGAAAAAAAATCTACTAAAATTTTAAAAATTGATACTAATTCATTTTTATATTTTCTGATGGTTGGAGCTCAGGTGTGTGTCCAGGGTAGAGTGAAAGATCATTTAAAGGTATTAACATTTTGATGTTTAAATAAAATGGTCTCATTTTCATTGACAGTCCTGAAAAAAATATAAATGAAAACAGAAACCTCACTTATAAAACAATCAATTGTGTTTTTTAGTTTTAAATATTAGAAAAATAGATATTTATAATAACCTTGCTTTACTTTGAGATAAGACCTTGTCTAACAGTAGACTTCTCTAATAGTAGTCTTGGGAAAACATAGTGTAATACTATATTTGCATTAGGGCCATAGAATAGTCTCTAATTGGATGACCCTGGACAAGTTTTAAAAACTAGTGTCAGAGGAAATGGTAGAAGAAATATGAGTGCTGTTCTCACTACTAGCCAGAAAAGTTTCTCTATGCAGTTAGTAAAGACACCAAAGCGATTCAAACCTCATCAGAGCAGAAAATAAGAATCTTTTTTTTTTTATTTTCCATAATGAGTTACATTATTTAGTGGGCCAACAATGAGTTGTTATCCCTAATTCACCAATGCCCCCCCTCCCCATCCCCAATCAGCTGGATATCCTCCTTCATGGGTACTCTGGATCAGTCCTTGTGGCAGGGGACCATGGATAGCTTAGTACTCAGCCTGGTTCTCCTGGCCCAAGTGTGTTGTAGCTGAGGGGTGCCATGCCTCTGGATAGTCTCCCCCACTGGGACTGTCACAATCTTTTCGCCCCCTCTTCCACTCAGTTCCCTGAGTCGTGGTGGATGAGTATTAAGGCTGCTTTAATGTTGTGAGCTTAGAAAATAAGAATCTTTAGAGAGCTCTACAGTAAGAAAGTTTTCTAAGACACCACCCCAACATTGCAGAAGAAAGAGTGGAAGGAATGTAAGAGCCACAGGCTGGGAAGACATACGATGGGACACTCCCATCCCAACATGAACCAACTGGTCCATTTATGACTCCATGGTGATTAGCTATTCCCGCCCCCTCCCCCAAGACCTGCACTCTTCAGAGCCCAAGAACATTTTGATATGGAAGACAGAGGTAGATATGAAAAGAATGAGAACAAATTGGAGAATGGACTCCCTTGAAAGAGGAGGGTCATTAGTGGACTGGAGAGAAGAGCAGAGGGGACAAAAGATGACGATGTGATGGGCCTGATCAAATATGTCTGTTCATATATTCAAGTTCCTGATAAATAATTAAAATAAGGGACTTAGGAGACTGACTGATTGTTTTTTTTTTTTTATTGTCCATAATGAGTTACAACATTTAGTGGGCAAACAATGAGTTGTTATCCCCAATTCCCCACTGCCCTCCCCTCCCCCCTCAACTGGATAACCTCCTCCATGGGTCGTCTGGATCAGTCCTTGTGACAGGGGACACTTGTTAAAGGCACTTGTTGGCAGAGCCTGACAACCTAGGTTCACTTCCCTCAGAACCCAAGGAAAGCCAGATGCACAAAGTGGCACATGTGTCTGGAGTTTGTTTAGAGTGGCAAAAGGCCCTGGCATGTTCATTCGGTCTGTCCGTTTGTCTCCTTCTGTGAGTAAATAGTCATTAACTTTTTTTATTAAACAAGAGTCATAAAATTATACCCTTATTGCATCCTGCTTGAAATCCTGAGTTCTATCTAGTAGGTGCTTCTAATCTATGGGTTCCAAGTCATTGGAACCGACCTTTCTTTGAACATATTTTGGGGAAAAGTAAAAACACCTTTTGTCTTTAACAGTTCATGTACAGAGGTTTTTCTGGTCATTATCTCTTGAGCAATGCAGGGTAACAACTATTTACATTATAGTAAGCATTGTAAGAAAGAGTTAAAGAAAAGATTCCAGGTACAGCATAAGCAAATTCCATGTCATTTTATATAAAGCACAGTATCATCTTGAGATTTTTATACTTGGAAAGTTGGTTCAGAATCAATCCCTTATGTGTACCGAGAGACAGTATACATTGTGTTATGACTGCGTTTAGCTTTTGAATTTTAAAGAATAGACATAAGGCAGGACTAAATAACTCTACTTCCATTAGTCAGACACAACCTTTGTATCCCAAAACAGAGAATTCATCCAGTTAAACTTACTGGCTTCGCAAAATATTTTAAACACTATGAGACTCCAGCATTACGTTGACAGAAAATTATGAACATAAGGTTTAACGATCTACTTCCCCCAAGAAATAGCGCAGCCCCATTTTTTTTAAATGAGAAAGATCATTAGCACCTATTATAACTGCTACCCTGGCAATGTAACCCTGAAACATTTGAAACTGTTCCTTTTAACTGGAACAGGGATGCTTTAAAATTGCTTCTCAAATAATTGAGGCTTCTGGCCTTGCAATTTAAATAGCAGCTCACCATCTAATGTATGTGAAGGTATAAAAATGTATCTCCTGGCTTTCTTTTCTTTTGTCGTCTTCTTATTCTAATTCTTTTTTTTTTTCATGAATGTAAATGGTCTCATTAGCCAAGTTAGCCATGGGCATAAGGCATCATCCAGGTCTAAAAGTGCATTCTAAATGCTTTCATAATCCTTGGGTAGCTTTTGAAATTTTAGTGCTTTCTTCCTAAGTGTCATTCATGAAATTAACAAAAGAAAAAGAAAGAAAATCAGCGCATAGAAGGAATGAGGTAAATCTGAGAAATCCATATCTGAAGGGAATGCTGGTCTGCTGTCTCTTAACTATAGATTCCATTTCATGTTGTCTGAAGATGTTTCAGAGAAGGATGAGGAGACTGAGCTTTGAAGTACCATCACTAAGGAAACCAGAATAAAAAAGAAAATTCAAAAAAAGCCTAAGGGAAATAAGAAAGTTAAAATGACAGCATTTTCCTACCCACTCCCCATCTGCCCTATTTTTTTGTGAAAACTTGTAATAAATAACTTTTTTTTCTTTTAGAGACTCTAATGAATGATAAAAAAGAACAAATACATTTTCTGTAATTTAAAGGGAAAAGGTAAATCAACTGTACCTAAAATATAAAGTACAATGTAGATTAAGAGTATTTATGTGCTCTAAAATGATAAGACACTTTCAGCTATGTAACATATTTATAATAACAATAATAACTGCATTGAATTTTAAAGCTACCAAATAATTCCAGAAAACCACTATATTTTTCTATACCAAACAATGAGAATTAGCATTCAAAGAGAATATGAGACTTCCAAGTTCAAGTACACTCAGAGATTCCAAGTCAGTTTTTAATCTGTTGACCTTGCAGTAACAATCCACTCCTATGCGTTTGGTTACAGAAAGCAAGAGATGTTGTACGCATTCTTGAAGTGATTCCATATTTCTATTGGATGTAACCTTTCTTATACCGTCTGTAGATAAAGCAATTGTGAAAGCCAGAACATATTTCATATGCTGATGTTCAACAGAAAAAAATGCAGATTCTCTAATTGTTAATTCCTGCTTAATTACTAGTCCCTCAATTATCAGAGTTTGCTTTAAAATATTTAAAGCAGCGGAATTCACACCTTGAGGTGAGATTACCCATCAAATCCAGTGTGAAATACACAGAGGTACTGAGCTCCTCTCTGGGCCTGCTGAATCAAAGCTCTATAAAGATAAGACATTTTCAAGCATCTCACAGATTCATATGAATAAATACTTGAAGTTTTACTTGGTTTTAAAGTCCATTCTTAACCAAGAGGACCACTAATGCGCATTTTTACCAAGGCTCTGTCATTTCCTACGCATTGCCACTGGCTAAACTTCTATTACTAAATTAAAAGCTGTACTATAAATTCTCCTCTTTTAATCGCAAACTATATAATCCTCAAACCAATTATTTTCTTTGTATTAGTAATAGTTCTTTCTCTAGGCCATATTAAGTTATGATCTCCCTAGGGACTACACTCTTATGAAATAACTGGGAAGTTTTAGATAAGAATATTGAGTCACCTTGGGGGACTTAACTAACTCTACTCATTAAGAAAGCGGTGCTTCACATGGATTATTAAAGCCTGGACTCATCATATTTCTTGAATCCAAGGGCTGGTCATAGAATGAGACAGAAAATCAAGACAACTTTGCCTGAACACAAGGACACCATTGCCTTCATCCTTGTCAAACAGCAGAGACCCAGCCACACTTGGATGGTCCTGTTCAAGGTTCAAGTCAGTCACTCACCGGAAGATTTCTTAGCTTTTTGCTGACTTAGTCTAAAAACTGAAAATAAATTACTTTCTGAAAAGTTGTTGTATGTATTATATATTATATTGCAATATTATATATATATATATATATATATATATATATATATATATATATACTGTTTTTTTTTTTTGAGGTAGGGTTTCACTCTAGCCTTGACTGACCTGAAATGATTCACTATGTGGCCTCAGGGTGGCCTCAAACTGACAACCATCCTCCTACCTCTGCCTCCCTAGTGCTGGGATTAAAGGCTTCAGCCACCATACCCCTCTATATTCTTTATTCCGTAGTAATGACACATCATATGTTTTCTGTCAATGAAATAAATTAAAAATGAAACTGGATTTATGAGGATGCTAAATGTGTGATGTTTTTGTTACTTTGTAGGTATAAGAAACACAAACCAAAAGTAACTGGAACAGTGTGTTCTTTCTCCTTGCTTTGTTGTGGGAGGCAGGAGCCTGTTTACTGTGTAAAGGCACTTTTGACGGATCCCCCACTGCTGGATTTCTGACTCTGCAATTGATCTACCTCTCTAGTGGGTTCCATCAAGCTCACTTACTGTGTCGGAGAATTCTTTCTTCATTTTGGAGTTAGGGTGTTCCCTCAAGCATTATGCTTTTGAAAAGAGTCATCCATTTCCTCTCCTTCAGTTGATCAAACCCAGCGGGGCAGAAAATATATAGGGGTTAAATGAAAGTCTCTGTAGATAAGGGCACCTAGGGGTTACAGTGGAGGTTCTAGCAATCACTAACACTGAGGAATGCTTCAAGTTGATTAGTTACTATAGACTTTATTTTTCTCAGGGACTTAAGTAGACAGATGAGAATGGACCTCATGGACTTACACATGGCTTTATTTTTTTCCATGTATATTTTTGCAAAATAGAAATTTTAAAATATTACCTGACATTTTTACTATGAAATATCTTGAAAAGTATGAAAATGGATTTATTGTACTTTTCCTCAAAAAGTTTCCTGAAAAAGTTTTGTTTGGGAATGTGCATAAATCTGACAGAAATTGCAAAATGGAGACAATGAAGCGTTGGGTAAAGATTAATATGAGGCTCCCGGCAGAGAACATGACAGGGGCCTGTGATTTTTATGCTGTCTTGGGAAGGAGTGATGGAGAGGAGGAGAAAGAGAAGAATAAAAAAAGAAAAGAAAACATGGGGCAAGCCTCGTAGGGGAATCTTTGAAAATTTATTTTTAGTGTAAGAAACTGATTTATTTTAGTCATCGGTTAATACTGTAGAATTGGTCTTAACATGAAGAGAATTTTCAGACATGGGAAACAACTGAACACTGGGCAAGATGATGAATAAAATTGTGGATTAAAAATATATCGGAAATTATGTCTACGTTCTATTCACTTTCTACTTGTCAGAGAAATCACACCTTCCTCACAGAGAATAATTTTCATGATGGGTCTTGAAACAAGAGAGCTCCAGTGGTCACAATAAATTTTGGATAACTAAGTAAATTTTAAAAAGAATGGCATACTTTTCAAGAGCTCATTTCTTTCTAATTAATATCATCCTTTAGGATAAATCCATGAGTCGTTTTCTTTGAAAACCTCTTTTTGAACTTTGCCACATCTCCACCAGTGTCTGACATCCATGCCCATTTTGATGACCTGTGACCTATGACAAGACGATGTGTGTTGTGACGGTCCTAGAGTTCACTCCTTTCATGCAACATGATGCACATTTTTAGCATTTGTGTTTTCTGGAATAGTGACTATAACAACTTTAAAAAGAGTTTTTTTTTTTTTTTTTGGCTGAGTTTGTGAATGGGCTAAACAAATGAATGTGCTTTGTGGACCCTGGAGATTTAAAGTGATAGGCAGAAAGGCACTCTCAAACATGGCATGTTTTAAACAAAAGGACTCTGCTGAGGAGGCTTGAGAGTTTAGATCTTAATGTGAGTCTCATATCTCATCACTGTCTTAATGAGAGACAGGACATACACGGTGAGGCCAGGCCAGGAGATGCGACTATGGAGGAAGGATCAGCCCGATTCAAAAAGGATAGAAGATGAACAAATCAGAATGGAGGAAAGAAGAGAGGAGGATTCATGAGTGGACTCCCCTTAGAGTATCTGGTATGTCTTGTCTGATTCCCACTTCTCTGTCCACATTTTTCATCAGGCTGCCCCTGACTCAAAGCCTTCCAGAAACTGGTCATATTTCTCATACTGGCCCCAGGTTCTCTTATACTTTCTTCTGTTTTTATTCTCAGCCTGCACTGCTGTTTTCCTGACTTCCTAACACTCTTACATATTCTTCTTACCACAGACCAAGAATCACCTCCTGTCTCCTCTCTACAATTTACAGAAATGGTCATATCCCTTCACTGTGCTACGCTGTCATAGAGATATGCTGTGTGTTGTTCCCCCCATCCGAAAATTTATTTCATTTTGTAAATGGCTATTCATCAGAATGATGAGTTGACTGATGTTTCCCTTCCTCTAGACTATGAGAAATAGAAAAACTAAGGTTGGAATTGTTCTGCTGAACAATATATACCCAGCTTTTGTCACAGTAAATGGCATATCTATTATAGGAACTAGATACAAACTGTATTTGACCAAATATATAAATTAATACCTTTCAAAATTGGATATTAGAAAAGCTTAGCAATATTACATAGAGAAAACAGTTTTATGAATCTGCACTGAATTTATTAATGTTCACTAAACATAGCAAAATTTACAAAATAACATAATTATGGCTTTATTAAATATTTTACTTACTTCTTCAGCTTAGATTGAAATTTTACCTGCAATTGTATTCTGTTTTAAGATGATGAACTTTTTGTGGAGAGTGGTTAAGTGACTAAGTGAAAAAAATATTAGTTTTATAAGTAGGACTACAAATCAAATATTTTATTATAGTAGAACATTGTAAGGACATTTAATTATGTATGTATTTCCCTGATAGCCTGACTCAGATATTGACAAAAAATTCTCTTGGCATTCTTGGCTATACACACTTCCTTTCATTTCTCTTTTGGGATGTAATCAAGATCCTGTCAGCATAAGATCTCACTGTTCAAAGAACATATAACACTGGAACAGTTTGTTAAGATGACATATTCCAAGGCTATTGAAAAAGTCATAATTCTGAAGACATATTAAAAAGGAAAAAAGCCTTCCCTGATAGCAGACAAATGGAGGAATGTGATAAGTTCACCTACAGACTCCAAGATCATAAATTCAATGTATGTGAAAGGTGTTAAGAATACATGAAATCATATAAGTTGGAAGAATATTATAATGTCATGGTGTCCTGGTTTGAATGTAAAATATCCCCAGGGATTCATGCGTTTGAGTATTTAATTCCCAACTGGGGTCGCTGTTCCATAAGGCAGTGGAGCCTTTAGGAGTTGGAGCCTTGCTGGAAGAAATGTATTCAGGAGGATGAGCCTTGGGTTCTGTTAGCCCAACCCACCTGCTCTTCCTTTATCACTCCTTTCCTGATGCTGTGCTGATGGGGTGCTTGTTTCCTGTTCCTTCTCTGCTTTCTCCACCATCATTTCCCTTACCCTTTGGGATTATAAACCAAATCTAATCTCTTTACCTCCTTAAACTGTTTCTAATCAGGAACTTTGTTTAATCAGCAGGAATGTAACTAAAACAGACAGTATCAAAATTGCATGTAACATTGTGATGAAAATGTTATTGTCATTTTATTAAAACTAAAAAATAGAATATAATATTCATACATAGCCCCAAGAATGTTATTCTTTGTTCATTTAAAAATATGTTGAGGTTTAATTAAGATAAAATCATATTAAAAAAGTTTAGAAACACACACATAATACAGTGTAAACACACAATTATGATAATTAAAGTTTTGGTGCCCACTGCAAGGAATACCATACTTCTCAGCTACTTAAAAGCTGGTTAAATATGGGCTGGAGAGATGGCTCAGCAGTTAAGGCACTTGCCTCTAGTGCCTAAGGCCCGGGTTCAATTCCCCAGTACCCACAAGGTGGTGGCCCTGGTGTTCTCTCTCTCTCTCTCTCTCTCTCTCTCTCTCTCTCTCTCTCTCTCTCTCTCTCTCTCTCTTCTTGAAAATAAATAAATAAAATATTTTTTAAAAACTGCTTAAATATACAACTTTCCAATTGTATAAATTTTCAGGATTTCCTGTAAGTGTGCTAAACTATAAGTGAGTTTTGGCATCTAGTTTTCATAAAGATACTTGATTTTTTTGAAACAAATCACTTTTCTGCATGTACAAATGTTATTTATATTACATGAATTTCTTTCTTTATCTACTGATTTTTTCCTTATATTTTTTTAAATGTGTCCCACATTGCCTGAGCTGACTTCTACCTTAGGTATCAGAAACAGGTGTTGAACAGTCACTGATCCTCCTGCTTATCCCCTCTGAATGTATGCCTAATAGGTATATATCACTAGAACTGGATGATGTGTGGTGTTACCACTTACATATCTACTCACATCTCCCTCACAGGTATATTAGCTAGACCCATAAAATGTCTATGATTGAAATGTTGAAAATTGAGTACATCCCAGTTTCATGGGTATTTACAGAAGACACAAATATCTGGGTTGAAACAAATCACTTCATGACTCACTGCATGACCCAACAGTCTCCATCAACCTACCATAGGTAATGAATTGTAGATTTGAACCCCACATTCTTCCTTCCGTCTTTCAGTGGTATTGTAATTAATCCATTCTCACCAATTCTTTTTATGTACCTCAGGCTAAGAATCAATGTTCTCAAATTGACCATCGAGACTCTTATGTCCAGGAATAGGCTCTCCTTTCTGGCACCAAAGGGAGCCACCAGTAACCTAGCCTGGATATATCACTCCCCGTTAAAACCTTTTAATATCTGAATGGCTTATTTTATCTTCAGGCGATGCAGACACTAAAAAGTTTTAAAGAGAAGTGATATCCTTGATCCTTAAATAATTAAGGGTAATACTAATGAGGAGGGACCTCAGTGAATGAGGGTTGAGTAGAGGGAACTAAGTAAATCCATGATAGGGATATGACCTCTGGCAATAAGTTCATATATTAAAATTCTCAATTACAAAATGTGCAAGCTTCTGCTTGTAAATGTTACTCTAAAAATTCTCCTGGAAGCTTCAACCTGTGGAATATTGCCCTCCTTGCCTGTACACTGCCTGATCATGTCTTTTATAGAAACACTTTAGGAGGTAGGACATGATTGCCAAGTTGAACACCTGCGATTTTTTTTTTTTTTTTTGCTGCCCACACACTAATTGTGTCTCTTTGGAGAGGTGACAGATGTTCCTAAACTATTCGCATGCTCTGCAAAGTGGGACAGAAATGGGACCTTCTCCAGAGTGTGAAGAAGCAATGGAGCAAATGCACTTAAGTGTATATACATTTTGCTTAGTAAGCACAAACCTGTGTTTCATTACTTCTGTATTTCTTCACTAATGAATAATTTAAAAAGATGGCTGTGCAGATGGTTCAGTTGATAAATCACTTGCCATGCAATTGTGGCATCCTAATTTTGGGTTCCCTTGAACCCACATAAAGACAAACACAACAACCAGTGTCTGTAACCACAGTGGTCTTAGGGCTAAATGAGAAATGGAGATGGAGACAGGAGAATTCCCAAAAATCAAGTCCAGCTTGATGGGTGCGCAATGTTGAAATAGGGACTGACACCTGAGGTCATCTTCTACCTCCCCACATGAGGTGCCATGGTACATGTATGTCCTTATGAACACACACACACACACACCACACACACAAAGAAAAACATCTTTAAAACAATCATTACTATGCCTAATCACCTCTAATATGGGCAGGATTCTAGCAAGAAAAATTATGTTGCAAGTAGATGCTCATGTCACTGAGCATGGTATTAGTTGAATAAATGCACTTGAAAATAGTGTGTTTTCAATAACTGCAAACTAATTCCAGTTAATGCATCACCAGTCAAATATAAGAAAGATTTTAAGAGTGTAATTATTTTATAAACCTAAGCAGGGGCTGGAGGATGGCACACTGCATAATGCACTTTGTGCACAAATGAGAGAACAGAGATAAAATCCTCTAAGACCCAGAAAAATGACTCACTCCAAATAGATGGCAAGAAAATATTCCCAATAGGAAATTTAAGAACAGAACATTGAGGATGAATGCACAAGGGAGGAATCCAGAAAATATACTTGATCTGGATTCGGATGGGGCAAAATTGGTTAAATCTTATTTTTTCTTTAAAAAAAGCAAAGGTCATTAAAAATGTCAATCATGTGCATGTTAACATATTCATATGGTACATTTGTATATACACTGATCAGTACTAGCTAATGGGATGATAGCTTCTATGTGGTTACTGAATGCTAGGAATATGGCTAGCATGAATTGAGATGAGGTAAGTGGGAAATGTGGGATGGATTTTGGATACTTCATACAAAAAAGAATATGATAATAACCTCAGAAATTCTATATTGAATACATGTCCAGATAATAGTTGAGACAACTGCATGTAATGAAACATACTATTAAAGTAAATTTTGTTCTTTTGTTTTCATCTTCATTGTCCAAAATTAGATACATTGAATGAGCAAACATTGTGTTGGTATTCCCATTTCCTTTCTCAATTCACTGGGCAACCTCCTTGGTGGGCACACTGGATCAATCCATGTGGTAGGGGGTTATGGATAGCACAGGAGGCAGCCAGGTAGCCCCTCCTTTATGTGTTGTAGCTGAGGGGCTAATGTTTCTGGGTAATCTCTCCCACCATGGCTCTTACAATCTTTCCACCCCCTCTTCCGCTAAGTTCCCTGAGTCATGGAGGGTGAGTTTTAAGTCTGTTTTATTGTTGTGACCTTAAGAGTCTCTGTGCTTCTACTTTAAGTTGTGTTGGAAGTCGTTGGTGTCTATCTAGCTGACTTACCCTATGTTGACTGACTGGTTATAGGACTCTTTCTTGCCCCACCACAGTCTCAAGTGATTCACTTGTGGCCTACACAATGGGCCTGGGGTGGCTCATCTCTTGCTGGGATATCAGCCATCTGCCTGAGGCTCATCAGTGGAGTTGGAATGACCACAGCTCTCTCACTTCTGAAATACACAAACAGAATCTCCATAGGAGAGCAACATCAGAATAGGTTAAATGAGACACACATTTCTAGGAGGCCAGTGCCTTATCCTTTAGGCGACTGGGGCCCGTGGTGAGACACACATTTCTAATTTGGCAAAATTCTATCGAGATTAGCCTCTCTGTAGTTCTCTAGTAATGGGGATTTCTTTTTGGAGCCCCAGTTTTTGGTTCCCATAGGATTTTGCCCTGAGTCCCAATTCCAGTTAAGGCTCCCTTGTCACTGAGTGAATTTCCTGGCCAATTTAAAAGCTACTTAGTACAGCACCCCCCCCATAGCTTTTGGCACCAATATTGCACCAGTGATTATTTCTTGGTTTGTTGATCTCTCCCAGAAGGTAGTATGTTCAACCTTCTCATGGCAACAGTCTGCATTTTGTATCAGTGGTCTCTTCTTTCTCCAAATATTCTTAATATGGCTAATAAATAGTTTTCAATGAAAAAAATAAAAAAAACTGTTGGGTGGGTGTGGTGGCCTGCCTATAAACACAGCACTTAGGACACAGAGGTAGCATCCCAGGAGCAAGCTGCAAAGCTAAAATAACCAAACCAGTGAGCTCTGGTTCAAGTGAGACACTGTTCCTCCATACATAAAGAGGAGAGTAATTGAGTACGACATCCAACGTGAACCTCAGACCTCCACAGATACACACTCATGACCACACATGTGCCCACACATATATAAACACACATGCACAGCACACACATATGAAAAGTATCTATGTAAACATAAGTTTTTCAGGAGAATATTAATTCACGTACATAAGCCATCATTGGCAAAAAAAAAAAAAAAACAAAAAACAAAGCTACTCCATCTGGTATTGATTGAGCCTTTATCATACACATCCTTGTGAATGTGTGGATTGAGGAATCATAAGTCTTGTCCACATGGGGTTCAAGGTCAAGTGGGAGAAGACAGAACTGAATAGATAAATTTGGATGATGTATTATATATGGATAAGTAACACTGGAATTGGATACCAGTGTTTAACAAGGGCACAGCATGGACCGGAAGGAATTGGGAGACACGTTTTATCCAAACTCATAAAATATGACACTGCATACTGGAGACATCAAAAACATAAGCTGGCACCAAATTGTGTGAGTGAGTCCCTTTAAAGCCACTTCTTTACTGCCCAATAAAGCTGGTGACAAGAGCTTTCCGTTGACTGGAGAAGAAATAATTCACTCAGGAAATACTTCTCATCCACCTGGGGCTGAGCGTGGTAAGTTCTTGACAAATGCTGTGTTGGGAGGTCTGCCAGGAGGTATTTCTAGCTCAGCAGCACCTTCAGGAAGTAGGACATATTTACACGTCAAAACCAGGGCAAGAGCATTCTCTGTCCTTCCAAAAGCAGAACTCATTAGGAGAGATTGCGCTCAACGTCCAAGAGTGAGTCTAACATCCCACTGATTATCTCAGATGGGAACAAGCCCATCAGACATCAGACATCAGACATAAAAACTTATAATGTGGGCTGGAGAGATGGCTCAGCGGTTAAGGCACTTGCCTCCAGTGCCTAAGGCCCCTGGTTCAATTCCCCAGGACCCACATACACCAGACCCACAAGGTGGTGGCCCTGGTGCTCTCTCTCTCTCTCTCTCTCTCTCTCTCTCTCTCTCTGTATCTCTGTATCTCTCTGCTTGAAAATGAATAAATAAAATATTAAAAAAATAAAATTAATAAAAACTTATAATGAAGAGAACGAAACACGTCAAATTATCTACAAAATGAATAAGGTCACCATAAACAATACAGACTCATTGTAACTTCAAGAATTGTTTCTTCCATGAAAAGCAAAGAGTGGGTTACTGAAAGATTAAAAATTTGATCAGTAATTTGGTTTATATCGTAACTCAAAAACTGAGAATGTCTTATATTCTTTTTCTACAAATGACACAGGGCCATTGCTCTCATTGTCAACCAGGTTACAATGGTAAATCTGTGTGTAACACTTAAATTTTTTCATCATTCAATTCATTTTTAAATGATGGGCTGTTTTGCTTTGCATTAATGTATGAGGTGAAGTGCTCACCACTCCTTAACCATTTTTTTTCTCAAGTGAATCTATTTCATATAAGAAAGTGGTTTCTCAGAGTGAGTAATTTATTTTAAAAGCTGTACATCCTAGGGAAATTGGATAAAGACATATTTGTCAGTTTTAATAGCTATAATTTTTTCTTATAAGGCAAAAACCTAAACCCTGTTTGCTAAGGCTATCTAGAAATTTAATGAAAATATAAGGTTGGTGAACAGCAATCATGTGCCCAATCCATTCTAGGGCGAATAAATCTCCTTCACTCACAAATGACACCAGAATAGGAAAGGACAGAGCTCTGATAAAGTGAGGGATTCCTTGAGTCCTTTGCACATCTAAATATGTTCTTGCAAGCGCTCCTCGATGCTCCTGGCCATATATTAGTAGGCTGCCTACCTCTGCTGATATGTTACTGTGATAAATCATAGCAAGCACACTGCTGCTCTGATGAGCTGTTCCTTCTGCACAACATTGAAGCTGTCACCAGTGTGATGTATGAGAAAGGCGTACTGATGATGGTTCATGCAAAAGACGGCGCTGCCCAGGGAACAAAAGGTTTAGGAGAAGATTCAACATAATTACCCAATAAAAGTCAACTTGCACACAGCATGCTAGGCCATGCAGACATGGGGATGGTAAATCACATCTCCTTGGTGTGTGGGATTTCCTCCTGTACCACTGCTACCGGCATCCTATCCTTCCCTGTGCTAAGGATTGATCTATGGGAGACATGTTTATCAGAAAGAAATGCATAAAGAGTGGAATTCAAATTTACTAAAAGTCATATCTATATCATCTATATCTATCCATATCTATATCATCTATATCTATATCTATATATCTGTCTATGTCATCTATATCTATATCTATATATCTATATCTATATGTTTGTGTGTAACTGAAAGCCTATTATTTTTATTATAAAGTAATTTTCAAAGTTATTTATTGGTACTGAAATTGTTATTATATCTGTAAGATGAGGAAGAAGGAGGAGGAGGAGGGAGAGGAGGAAGAGAAGAGGAAAATCCTATTTGTAAACACCAAAATATTTTTTTACAAAATTATTGGTGCTTCCAATTAGAGACTATTTAGGTTTATATTATCTTTATCACCTGACATTCAAATATTTTAAGGACCACTTTTAAATCATGACTGTTAGAACAACACTGCAAATAATTTATTTCATTTAAAAGTATCCTTATCCTCATTTATCTCATCTAAGTAAAAATAGCACCAAGAACTTAAAAATGCAGTGTGATCAAATGATTCATTCTTTCTTTATCTAGTTCTTCTTACATAGTTAATCTTATACTAAGGTTTGCTGATCTGAGATGAATCTCATAATCGTGTGTAAAGAATAATGTCTACTCTATTCTATGATGGAAACTTTCAATTAAGCAAACCCAAGGAATGAAGTGACCAGTGTCTCTGTGTGTGTGTGTGTGTGTGTGTGTGTGTGTGTGTGTGTGTGTGTGTGTGTGTTTGGGGGTGGGGGTATATGTGAGCCCTTGCAAGGGAACCTTGGGGACTTTTTGATCCATGTTAAGATTTCATAAGGTTAGTTAAGGAGGACTGTTTCAGGCGATGATATAATAAATCAATACAATTTTTTCTCATCTTCCAATGTTATCCAGCAGAATGAAAACTGGGTCACATGCTTTAATTTCCTGTGCAACTTCATTAAGGTTGGTGGAAATATTTTTAAAGGGAACTTACAGAATCATCTCTGAAGTTTGCATCTGCAGAATCTATGAGGAACCTTAGGTGGCTCTCAAGTGTTCTCCAGAAACCATCTGTTGTCTGGTCCATGCCAATAAATGCTCAGTTAAGTTTACCCACAATTGAAGATTCACAAAGTCCAATACAACTCCAAACTTAGAAATAGGGGAATGTGAGATGATGTAGCAAGACCATGATGTGACATTATTGAACTTTGATCTCAGCTTGATGGTTCAATACTTCCTACCCATCATAAAATCAGGAAGATACGAGAACCATGTAAGTTTGAAAAACTGGAGAAAAAGAATACAGTTTCTGACGAAGCCTCTTGAGCCTGTTCATCATGTTTCAAAAGTCTTGATAATTGTCCAAGATGTACAGAAATAGAGGTTGCTTTTCAGGAAGCTTAGGATGGAAACTCAGTACTCTAAGGCAATTAATTCAATTAGTAGTTTGGTGAGTTCTCTCCATGCATGTCCAGCTTTGTAAAACAAAAATAAAAAATGAATAAATAACAGGATGTCTGGAGAGATGAGTGGTTAAGGTACTTGCCTGCAAAGCCTAAGGACCAAAGTTCAGTTTCCTAGTACCCATGTAAAGCCAGATCCACAAGGGGGTACATGTGTCTGAAGTTTGTTTGTTGTGGCTAGAGGCCCTGGAATTCCCATCTCTTTCTCTCTCATCACGTTCTCTCATAACTTAATAAATAAATAAAATATTCAATATTAAATAACAGGAGGAATAAGCTTGGTAAAGGGTCCATAATGATATTAAGACACTTTTACATCAAGAAAAAAAATACTGATCAACATTAAAATAAATCAATTGATGCTAACAATTTTGAGACAATGTTCCTAATAGTTTTGAAAACTAAAAAGGAAAGAAGGGCAATTTTATAGTTTACAATTTTTAATTTTTTTAATTTATTAAATTTTTGAATCTTACTCTGCTTATGCTCAAGTAAATGTTTTTGTTCTTTGTAAACATCTTAAATCAAAATTAGTAATAAAGATGTTTTGGGTAGGTGAAGAAGTGCAAAGAAAATCATTGGTGTCCAAAATAGGAATCAAAGAGTCTATACATTCATCATTCACTTGTAGTTCAAGGACGAATATTCCTTCTACCTTTGCAACTCTACTTGAGATCATTGCCCACAATGTATGACATTGTCCATGACCCAGGCAGGCTCCCAGTAAATATTAATATTCTCATTCTCCCACAAAAATCAAGAGCATCTGCATGTTGAAGCTCAGGGGAGAGTATATAATGGTCATAATATATCACCTTGAATGATCTTCTTATGGATATTTGAAAATTTCTGTCAGAATATTTATCAGCAAGATACAAGGAAATGCATATGTTTTGGATTCAGACTGTTTTTTGACTGGAATATTTCTCCACATTCACTTTAGTGTAAAGATATGCCACTTGGATACAATTAAATGTTTTTTATAGGAATTTAATTTCAAACATTTTTTTATAATTGGCTTTACACATAGGCAGTTTAGTAATTAAAATGAAGGAAGTATTAGCAAACTTAATCAAAGATTACAATCAAACATAGACAAAAATTTTGAACAAAACTACAAGAATGATATTTATTGTAACAGATGACTAAAGTCTTTTAAAAATTATAAGAAAATTGGGTCATAAAGATAAGAAATCCATCAATAATAACTACACCTCTTCCACTATGGTACTACCTGGAGTTCAGCAGGGCCTTAGTAATGTGGTTTCACTCACTTAAATGCAAAACAAAGAAATGACTTGATATTCACAATTGTCTTTACCTCTAACACATGATCTCTATCTTTTTATATGTCTAGCAATAAAACTTGTAAAAATGCTTCTCATCCCAACCTTTATTCTCACAACTTTAGAAACCATTTGGAGTTTAGTACTGAAAAATCATAGTAATATAGAGTTCAAATTTACTAAAATGACAACTATTTTTCAGCTCTATTGCCCCTAAACCCATACCCAGTTCATTCAAAAAGTCTGGCTGGTGATTCAAGTTGTAACACCTGAATTTATCTGACTTTCATATTCTTTTTGCTGCTATTGAGTCACACACACACACACACACACACACACACACACACACACACAAACCATGATAATGATGTATCATTTAAATAACAATAGGATGTTTCCTAACTCCTAAAGCAGGATTGCACCACTGCAGTTTGTAAGCTCACAGAAAGAACATTTTTGGCAAATGCAATAATTTATTACTTTCTTACATGTCTTCTAGTAGGACTTGTTTTATTTTCTTATTAAATAGTGGCACCTTTAATACATTTCAGCTACTGAAAAAGAACTCAATAGATATTTTTCGGAAAATGTATATGTACCTGCATTTGAAGTCTTGTAAAAGAAAATAGGAACTCAAGAAGCAATTTTAGTACAGCCTATGTATACTCTGTATCAATTCAGGTTTATAAATAGAGCTATAATTGGATTTTTTTTCACCTGACATTCTGCCTCTACACTTACTCAGAATGAGTACATAAAGATCACAAAAAAAAATTTTTTCCTTAGTGAATGATTCTTTAACAGTTTCCCACATCTACCTCAATCATTAAGTATTCTCAGTAGGGATTTTTTTTTTAATAACACAGAAAATAAAATGAACCAGTGAACAGGAACTTTCTTGAAGGTGGTAAAAGGCATTTTGTTAAACCATTGGGGCTTGGATATAAAACTACAGAGAAAAATAAGAACATTTATATAAGTAGTGGTGATGCCCATGGGAGTCCTACGTGGAAGGAATTTGAGGTTCAAAAAAAAAAAAAAAACAGATAGTGGTGAAAGATAAGAAAATGTGGCTACAGTCCTGATTTTATAGTAGTGTCCATGATATTTTTAACGAAATGATGTTATTTGTTCTGATGTAGAACAAATATATTTTCCTATATTAGGAAATGGGATGTAGAATTTACCACACAATATATTCTAGGTATACATGTATACAGGATTGATATACATTCAAAAGAAAGTAATATAGGTACTGCTCCTTTACAGCACTTAGTTTTTTTTATAGAGGAATTCTTTTTTTTTTTTTCTGTTTTTCCGGGAAATGGGTTCACTGCAGAACTAGTGAGTCAGCAATGAATACAATTTGATCTTGACTACTGAATAAGGAGTCCATGAATGGAAGAAGATGATACAGACATTTGATAATGATGTGTTTGCTTGAGCTGTGTCTTTAGATGAAACCAATGCTTTGGCTCCATTTCCATGCATCCCAGAGTGTTCCTGAGTCATCCTCTTTCCTTGGGAACTGAGTATAGACGCAGTTGTGTTTGTTCTTGGTGCTTCAGAAGGAACTTCCTGTTTCACATCACTATTTTGTCTCTATAAAACCCTAAGAGATACTGACTCCATATCATCCTGAGCTCAAAATTTTCCATCTGGTAGATTCTATACAGCAGCTTGTCTCTTTCTCCCCTCTACCTCTCCTCTCTCTTCCTCTATCTGTCTTCCCCCCTCATGTGAATTTTTTTTTTTTTTTTTTGTTTTTCGAGGTAGGATCTCACTCTAGTCCAGGCTAGCCTGGAATTCACTATGTTGTCTTAGAGTGGCCTTGAACTCATGGTGATCCTCCTACCTCTGCCTCCCAAGTGCTGGGATTAAAGGCATGCACCACTACGCCCGGCCTCAAGTGAAATTTTAAAATGTAGAAATTGTTCCAAATTGATCTGTTTACGAAGGACTACTGAAACACAGGAAAGTCAATAATTGACATTGTGAAGAGGAAAATATGTCAGAAAGTTGAACTGGCTTCCGGAAGAAGTCTTGTGGTGGTGGGGAGGGGAACAGAAAATGATGAATCCTGGCACAGACAAGAGACTACAACGTTGAGATTTTTCCATATAAATGGCAATGATATAAGGAGAAGATCAAGAAAGCTTTTGTGATCCTGAAAGTTTGAGCGACTTTAAGATGTATCCATACCAAAATTGTTCCTTCCATCCCAAGATGAATAGTTACAAAGGAGTTATCCATAGAAGCATTACAAAAGGCCTTGTCATCTACTTGGATATCACAATAAACAAGAGTTGACATTTTATCCAAAACTTGGTGGATGGAAGGCAACCAAGTCATGACATTTTTAATGATCTGTTCAGATATCAGAATGGTTGACAAATTTTACCCCTGAAAGGATAGCTGCTTTCTTTTCATGTTATGTTGAAAAGTTTACAGGAATAATATATGAGTCAGGATGCTATAATCTTGAGAAAGTCCTTTTCCATATGGTAACGGAGATGTGTTGGACTCTTATCATCCAATCTGCTCAGTCATTGTCTCTACTTCTCAAGTAATCCTGTGAGATGAAAGAGAAGAAAACCCAAGTGTCCAAGTGTTTTATTTTTTCCCTGACTTCCAGAAGTCTTGCATATTGTAAATCTGCTCTCACAATCTAAAAAAACAAACAAACAAACAAAAAACCCTTATATAGCAAGTAGACCTCTAAGTCTGTCTGGACCAATCATCACAGCATCCCAGTCAGCGGTATTGAGACAGGTGCTTCTGATTGGATAAGACACAGTCAATATTTATGGAAGAATTTCACACTCATCTGGAACATCAGTGTCTGGAGGCGATGTGGCAAGAAAAATAAGCATCAAACTGTGTTGAGAGTGACTCAAGCGGTCTCTAATAACTGCCAGTATTTCCCAGTGGACATGCTGTCCATAAGTAATATTGCATTTCTTACCAAGCCTCCAAAGAGAAACAACAGAATCAAGGCAAGTGTGTGTCCACTTTCTCCTGGGATGCTCTGCCATCGTTTCTGTTACACTCTTGAATGGATAGAAGAAGAAGGGGAAGAGTTCACGTGGGTTCATCATTCTCTACACGTGTATTTTCTTAATTAGCATCTTGTCTGTACTTTGAGATGTTCACACTGTAGGGATAAAAACCAAACATCAGTGAATAGGCAAGCAGTTATCAATCATACTGTGCAGTATTTTACCTCAAATATTCCCATACACAAAGATGAATAATAGTATAAGGCTATTCACACATGAGGGAGAATGTATATGTGAATTAAAATTTGTATATTAAATATTCACATTGAAAGGGTACTATGTAAGATTGTAGATATGATAATAGGCATTATGGTAGGAATCATACTCTGTATACATACCAAAATATCCCATTGTCATCTGTAAATGAATGCACATCTTACTTTCTAACTCAATAGACATGGGTAAAACATATAAAAACACAAATTTAAATAATTAAGGGAAACTAATGAACAGACACAATGCCAACAGAAAAAAAAATACTTGTATACCAGAACAATGAAGCAGAAAAAAACAAATTTTAAAAATGATGCCATTTGAAATAGTATCAACACCTTTCCATGGGAGAAAATCTAGAATATTAGCACTGCAAATATATTTGAAAAAGAAGAAAAGTACAACTATAAATCACAGGAATGAGCCAGGCTTTCATGGGTTGGGTGTCTAGATATCATAAAGAAATCCATTCTTTTAAAAAAAGCTGTTCCTCCTAAAATGATCAAGGATTGAATCTTTTCCAATCAAATTGATTTATATAAATTAAGTACAGAGAGAAAATACTCTAAAATATCCAATGATACTGAATGCATAAAACAAAGAGATCTGCAATTTCTAAAACCTGAATGATGCCTTGAATTTTTAGACTCCTGCCCCATCTTATACTATTACACACAAGGGCTGATTGTATAGCCACAGTAATTAGATTGTGCTTATGGGTCAAGGGAAGAGAAATACACAGTTACTAACTATAATGTGAAGGGCCTGCAAACACATGCACTCTTACACCTAGTTGAAAACATTAGTGAAATATGAATACTTAATCAACTTTACACACTCACATAATAATTCAATACTTAGTGTTAACTGATGTGTTAAAACATAATTAAGGCCTGGAGAGAGATTGCTGAACAGCCAAGAGCATTTGTATGCAAAACCTGAAGGCTGGTGTTGGATTCCCTGGCACCCAGGTAATACCAGATGCACAATGTAGTACATGTGTCTGTAGTTTCTAGTGACAAGAGGTCCTGGCATGTCCATATTCACTCTCCTTCTGTGAGCCTTTTTCTCTCTGTCTCTTTGAAATGAATAAATGAAATCATTTTAAAAAGTAATAATAATGACTTTAAAAGAAAAAAGTATATAGGACAATATTTTATGTCCTTACGATAGCAAAAGTTTCTTGTGTAGAACACAGAAAAAAAAACTCTAAGCATAACAGGAAACATGCAATTGAGTCTCATTAAATTTAAGTACTTTTCGTGGAAATCAAACACTGAGTAAAAATGTAAGTAGCAGTGTGGAAGGTGACATAATAGAAACATATTCAATACCCAAATGACAATTATATAACTCTTAAAAAACAGACACATAAAGTAGAACAGCATAACTAAGTAAAATAGATAATAATTTTGTATAGGTTTTTCAAATAGAAGATGTCCAATATCTAATTCGTGTTTTGGGGACTGGTAAGATAGCTGAACCATTAAAGGTGTTTGAATTGAAATCACTTCTCAGGCCACTCACTGATACAAAAAGTGGTGTAAATGTCTGGTATTTGTTTGCAGTGGTAAGAGACCCTGAAATGCCTCTCTCCTCTCATCCAAAGGACATACACACACCCCACCATAAATAAATAGAAATTTCAAAAAGTTGTCTCACTTCACAGCTGATGGCTTGATACAAATTGCAAAGGTAACACACATATTCACAGGGAAAGCCAGAGGGAATAAAGGTAGGATGTGTTAATGCAGCTTCCAGGTCTCCCATCTCCTGCAAGTGGAAATATAAATTGCCCAGGTCTCATCTCATTTATGCATTCTGGAAACCTAGCAACTCCCTTGAGAAATAGATAGATGATATATAGATAGATGATAGATAGATAGATAGATAGATAGATAGATAGATAGATAGATAGATACTTTCCAGAAGATATTTTCACCTTTCTTTGAAGTACTGATATATTAACCAATATTGAAAAAATGGAAAATGTCCATACACTGAAAAATGATGTTTGACACATTCGCATAACTGAATACCACATTGTAACAAAACTATTAAATTACATGTGAAAGAAGAATGGATTTCATGAACCTAACTGTGCTTGTACAAAGACAAAACAAACAAACAAACAAAACAACAGCAACAAAAACCACAACTCATGTGGTTTATGATCTTACATAAGTCAGGTTCACAAAGTTCTCCATTATTCTCATACATTCCAGAATGCACTTATTTTTTTAAAGTAGGTGCAGAAAGAAACAGAGGTCTCTCTCTCTCTCTCTCTCTCTCTCTCTCTCTCTCTCTCTCTCTCTCTCTCTCTCTCTCTCTCTCTCTCTCTATCTCTGTGTGTGTGTATGTGTGTGTGTGTTTGTGTGTGTGCTTGTATGAGTGTGTGAGTGTGTTAATGGGGGGGTGAGTGTTTGTTTCATCTGAGTACTGGAGTCAGTGAAATATACATCCCTACAGTCAACCTAACTTT
>PVHP010005779.1:0-63669 GCA_004024765.1 Zapus hudsonius
CGGGGACTACACGTGGTGAGGCAGCCCCTGTGTTCGGCTGGGTGGCAGGGCTACATTCACTGGACATGGCCGTAGGAAGCCACTTGGAGGTGGCTGGAGGATAGAGGTGTGGGGGGAGGGGATATCCCCAGAAGTGCTCTGGATCTGGTCCTCGTCTGTTCTATGTCCTCTCGGTGCAAAAGGGAGCAAGTGAGGGCATAGAGTGCGGGTCTAACTCAGCTCCTTCTTCTGTTAACACTGAGGCTGATGGTGGCTGTCTCCATGGTAACGAGACGGGTCTTTGGAAGACCACTAATTAATTCCTTCCTCGCTTCTTCCCTCTCTCCCTCCATCCCTTTTTCTTTCCTTCCCCATTCACTGTGTATACTCTTGATGCACTTACTATGTACCCCACGCTAGGCTGAGGAGCTGGGCTCATAAGAATAAAGGTGACAGCGCCCTGACCTGCAGGGTGGGTGGTCACACACAGAGCCCCTGTAGGAGAAGGGGTCACCCAGACTTCTGGGTCAGGGTCACACAAACATGTCTCCAGTTTGCATACTCTATCTCCTGTGTTAATAGGACTATAGGGCGTTGTTTCTGTCACCTCACTGGGTTTTCCTGCACCTCATAAGCATGTGCCCTTCATCACTGACAGAGCAAGAGCCTTGCTTCCAAACAGATGTGAGCATTTCCTGAGGATGGTGGCAAGATAACCACTCTAGTCCCGCCCCTCCAAAACCCGGATGTTTTTATTTTAAAAGTACTCAGAAGGGATACTGGCTTATCATAAAATAACAGTAAAACCATCCCTAATGAATCCCACCACCCAGTCTAGCCAGCATTAAGTGATCCTTTTACATTTTATGGAGAGAGAGAGAGAGAGAGAGACAGACAGACAGACAGACAGACAGACAGACAGACAGACACAGACACACACACACACACATAGACACTTGTAAGCATAAATACACAATACCTAGAGACACACAGAAAGACATAGACAGATATACCACACACAAGCATATACATCAACATACACCCTGACAACATAGGTACACAGATACACATACAGGTCCACACAGGCACACCTACACACTTGTCTTCAGGCTCTTCATCTTGTTCCAGCTTCACACTGTGACCAACACCACACAGAGCTTCCAGTTCTTTCCCTCATACACCACCCACGGCCCTCCAAAAGCTGCCACAGTCGTGTTCCTGGCCCCTGTGTTTGAGGGACACCAGCATATTTGTGCAGGCCCTGAGCTTTGAGGCAAGTGTGACTACTACCCAAGGCTGGGCTCCTTGGCTGTTCCCACACATAGTTGGCTAGAGCCCTCTGTCCTCAGGGAGCATCTGTGTCCCCATTCAAAGCACCTTTTATGGATGTCTCCTTGAATGGCGGGTGGAGACTGGTGGATGGCATAGCTTCCTGAAACTGACTTTCGTGGTGGAGCTCTGATGAGATTGAGGGAGGGAGAAGAGAGTCACCAGGTATACCTTGCGTCACTGCAGATCCTGAGATCTGAGGAGGGATGAGAGGTGAAGGGGGAAGACGGAGTGCAGGGATGGAGCTGGAGATGGGGGGGACCATACACACCTCCGGGGCTTTGCTGGTCATGCAGGAAGTTGGGCTCTTTTTTGAGGAGACATGGCTCTCACAGGGTCTCAGGTGGAAGAGATGTGAGGAACTTGATGCCGTCACTGCCATCGGACAACCCTGGGTTGTGCAGTATTTGCTCAAAGTCTTGAATCTCTTCTTTGTAAATTTGATTTTCTCTGAGCACTATGGAGAAGTGGGTGGCTCCTTCTTGCCCAGGGTTGGGAAGGACAAATTGATTTTCTGGCTCATAGGAGAATTCAGGTATGTCAAAGTTTTAACCTTTGGATTTGGTTCTGGAAATTCACAGAGAATCTAGAAGCCAGGCACAGAGGCACCACCTGTGAGCTCAGCACTCAGCAGGTGCAGGCCCGAGAAATATGAGCTTAAGGACAGCCTGGACTACTTAATAAGATACTATCTCAGCACACCACAGGCTGGAGGTGTTGCTCAGCGGTAGAGCACTTGTCTAGCAAGAATGGGACCCTTCTGCAACACTGCAAAAGTTAAATAAGAATCTAGGCATCAACAGTGAATGTCCTGAGCTCCAGACAGCCTCCTGCAATCCTGCTCTCCAAGGGTAACCCAGGGGGGACACAGGGGCAGTAGGAGGCATAGCCAAGTCTCCAGGGGATGGAGATCATTGGTTTCATCAGACCCCATGGCTGGATGCAGAGGGAGAGGGATATTAGCCTCAGGTGTGTGAGGTCCAGGCTGAGAAGGGCTGGTCTGCCTCAATGGTCCAGGAGGAGGGGGGTCTCTTGTTCTATCCTGCAGGGCAGAGAGGCAGTGTCTGAGAGCATGGATCCATCTTTGAAGCCCTGCATATTGACCTGACCCCCTGGTGGGCTACTGGGGCTCTGAGTACCTGCAGAATGTTCACACCACCCTCACCAGCCTTTGTCTTGCTAAAGATGACAGGCCCCTGTTGGAAGACACAAGTATTTTTCTGAAACCACACTCTGAAAAACATGACCATTTTCCACTGCACTTTTAAAATCTGAGCCATCTTGAGCCCCAAGCAGGCAAGAGGCTTATGCCATGTGCCTGCTGGGGGCCCCAGGGTTGGTTGTACAGACATTCAGCCCAGAACTCGCCAATTGCTGACAGAGTGCCCTGTCACTCTGCCCTTTCCCAGCCTGAGTAGGAGGGGCACCTTTCTACTTTAGTCAGGGACATTGACCCCAAGGCAGAACCCAAGGCCTAATCAACACAGGAAGTGAGATCCCAGGCAGGAATGATCACTGTGGCTTGGGCTATGGTCCTGGGATGGACCTGGTTACATGTAGGCTTATTTCTTCAATGGGGTTCACAGCCCATGATGTCCCCCATGACACCTAGGCCAAAGACCTTCCACCTCATGGTTCTAACACAGATGAATTATTTCAGAACATGGGGCATCCTTAAAATGTGACTTTGTTACACTCTGAGAGCGAGGCTGGTGACACTCATCCCCACGCAGTCGAAGTGGTGTGGTCGCTGAGAGGCTCTGGGGACATTGGCTCCTTGTGGCTCTGACTCCCTCACACGTGGAGCCAGGTATGTGCTGTGACCACCTAGGAAGGCATTTGCAAGTGGGAGGTGCTCTGTGGACCACTCCCATCTTTCCACCTGGGAGGAAGGAGGAGAACCAAACGTGGGGACAGTGAGGGCTTAGGGAACCTATGTTGCCAGTCTCAGAACCATCAGGGGCTTCGTCACAGCCAGTCTCTGTGTCCCAAGGTACAGGCACCTTTCTGTCATGACGCAGTCTCTGGTTCAGGCCAGGAGTCTGCCCACCTGGCTAGAGGCCTGACCTTTCTTTGACTTGGTGCTAGGTCTTAAATAGTCCCCCCTCCGGGCCTCAGTTTTCTCATCTGAGCAGTGGGACTAGAGGACATCTTCCCCGCCTGGAAGATGGACACGAATGCACATGAAGCTCCTGCTACAGTGCTTGTCATGTGGTGACAAGACTACCAATCGGGATGAGCTTCTTCCATCCTCAGTGGAGGGTATAACCCATACTTAATCAAGAAAACACACAGCTCCGAGACATTAGGGCTCTCTACAGTTGATAGTCACAGTGCACTCAAACTTCCTCTTCATTCCAAAACTTAAATTTTTTTTTGAGTTAGGGTCTCACTCTAGCCCAGGCTGAGTTGGAATTCATTCTGTAGTCTCAGGCTGGCCTCAAACTCATGGTGATCCTCCTACCTCTGCCTCCCGAGTGCTGGGATTAAAGGTGTGCACCACTATGCCTAGCTTAAAAATATTTTTTAAAAATATTTTTTATTTATTTGCAAACTGAGAGAGATAGAGATAAGACAGAGAGAGAGAGAGAGAGAGAGAGAGAGAGAGAGAGAGAGAGAGAGAGAGAGAATGGGTACACCAGGGCCTCTGTGAGCGAATTTCAGATGCATGTGCCGATTTGTGCACCTGGCTTTATATGGGTACCTGGGAATCAAACTCCGGTCCTTAGGCTTTGCAGGCAAGCGCCTTAACTGCTGAGCCATCTCTCCAGCCTCAATTCCAAAACTTTTCCATCACTCCCAAAGGACCCCACCCCAATAAGTGGTCATTCCCTATTCCCTTCTCCTGGCCCCTGACTCTGTCTTTGTGAACTTGGCGATTCTGGATGTCTCTTGGGAGTTACACAGCTGTAACTGTGTTGGTGGCTCTTCTTCGTGTGCACACTTCTCCCTGCCTCCAGCTACATGGTGTTCACTGAATGGACACACCATGCCTTTCCCCACCTACACATGTGGTCATTGGAACTCCCCTGCCCAGTGGTAAGGGCTGAATCCAGGGCTTTGTGCTTGCTAGGCAAGTTCTTTGCCATTGAACCAAATCCCCAGCCCCATCATTGGATCTCTTGGTGGTGTATATCCTGCTTCGTAGGACACCATTAGAGGTTTTATAAGGCCATTGGATGTTTTCGTTTGTTTGGTTTTGGTTTTTCAAGGTAGAGTCTCACTCCAGCCCAGACTGAGCTGGAATTCACTATGTAGTCTTAGAGTGGCCATACCTCTGCCTTCCAAGTGCTGGGATTAAGAGCATGCCTCACCACACCTGGCTGCCATTGTTTTGATTTCTCTTTGTCCTTCTTAGACAGCAAGTAGTGAATTCCTGGTTTGCTTGATGAGTCTTTGTTGAGTTTCGGAGGAACTTCACTTTGCTGTGCCCTTTGTATTCCCCACTGGGCACAGACACAACTTCCCGAGTGCCTGTCCATTTCAGTCATGCTTGGGACTCTGGGGCTGTCCAGCTGTCCATGTGGGTGTGTGGCCCCACATCCTCAGAAGGAAGGGGCTGATGTGCACTTCGATGACTGGTACTAAGCACCTTCCTGAGCTGCTTAGTGTTTGCATATCTTCTTTGGAGAACTGTCTGTTCCTACTGCTGCCCGTGCCTTCACTGGGCTGTGTCTTCTGGAGCCGTGGGTGGGGTTCTTGCTATATTCCTAGTCCCATGAGACACATGGTGTGCAGGCATTCTGTCCTGTTCCACACTGTTTTTTTTGCTGCTCTGTCGATGTCCTCTGATGAACAGGTGCTTTTAGTCTTGCATGCTCATGTTTTTGGTGTCAAACCCCATCAAATCTGGCTGGAGAGATGGCTCAGCGGTCAAGGTGCTTGCCTGCAAACCCTAATGACCCAGGTTCAGTTCCCCAGTACCCACATAAAGCCAGAAGAACACAGTGGCACCTGCAGCTGAAGTTTGTTTGCAGTGGCTAGAGGCCCTGACACATCCATTCTCTCTCTCCCCTCCTTACAAATAAATAAAAATATTTTAGAAACATCAATCTCTGGTGGCATGGGTTTACTTACAGGTTTCCCTCTCGTCGCTTTACCAGCTTTGCTCTCTTAGCTGGGACAGTCTTATATGTCTAGGTTTACTTCTAGTGGCTTTACCAGGTTTGCCCTTTTTTTCTGGGAAAGTCTTACACTGGCATATGACAGTGCAAAGCACCCAAATGATAAGTGGGCAGCTGCACAAAATTTCCAAACTGGGCACACCCAGGTAGCCACCGCCTAAATCAAGGTGAATGTGCCCAGCCCCCATGGACATTCTTTCCTGCCACCTGCAAGGCTGTCACCACCCTCTAACAATGTGGAGTCCCCTCTCATGGGATCTTGGTGAAAGTAGCTCGGTCCTCCTCTGTTTCTGGCTTTTCCTGCTTACTATTATGGTCTGTTAGAAATCATGCTTGTCATTTGTTCAGTGGAAGAGAGGCGGGGACATGTGAGGATGGGGTCCGTATCCTAGAATGGGGACTTCCAACTGTGGGTTGGGAGCCAGCCCACAGTCCTAGACTAAAACATCAGCACTTGGGGCCATTCTTCTAGGCTTTTCTCCCAGCTCTGCCCCCTGTCTGCTGTGTGACTTTGCTCAAGTTCCTATACCGCTCTGTGCTTCCTGTGAGATCCAGGGCCAGACCCTCCCCCACAGGACTGTCTTGAGGAAACAAGCTCTTGTTAATATGTATGAAGTGCTGGGGAGCTGCAGAGATGGGGCCACTGTTACGGAGGAGAATTGTGTCTGCTCTCTTAGAGATTTTCCCCAACTCTTGCTGTCCTGATTGACATGTCGACACTGTGTAGACAGAGGACTTGTTTACTGGGAGGGGGAAGCAGGGGAGAGGGTGCTTTCTCACCCATGAAGTTGTCATGAGACTCATGAGGACTGGGTGGGGAGTGTGTCCTGTGGGTGAGGTGGCTGTGGGGACAGAAAGGAAGTCACAAGTCACTACAAATGGAGTGAGTCCTCGGCTAACAACTGGGGCGTGGCTTTTGGGTGACATTTACTTCCTTCCTGTCCCTCAGACCTCAAAACAGGGTACTCCCCTGCCCACAGTCACACTGGCAATTGTTAACACCGAAATGACCATCTCCCTTGCTCCCTGGACAGGTGCTGGGTGTGACGGCTGGTGCAGCTGCCACCAAGGCACACTGTCTGCTGGGAGGGACAAGAGATGCGCTGGAGGGGATGGTTTGAGGCTAGGGAAGCATTGGGAAGGCGTCCAGGAAGGAGGCGGTTTTAGGAGGGCTGGGAGGACAGAAGGCCAGGTGGCAGGACAGCATGACACGGGCCTGGGGCTCTGATAATGTCAGCTCCTCTCTACGCCCAGAGACTCCCCTTGTAGAGACATGTGTGCAGGAACTTCGGTGGCTAGAAGGGAGCAGAGCCACCTCAGACAAGCAGAGGACAGGAGTGCCTCCTGGATTCTTCCTCCCACAGGCAGAGGCCACTGTGGCCTATTGATTTTCTCTCTCTTTTCCTGCCTTCCTCCCTCTCTCCCTCCCTCCTTCCTTTCCTCCCTCCCTTCCTTCCTTCCTTCTTCCCTTCCTTCCTTCCTCCCTCCTTCTCTCTCTCAAAAGCCCAGGCAAAGGAAAGAAGTGAGATAAGGTACTTGTACAGACTTTCCCCCTCCTTTCTATTCAGGAAAATGCCAGTTACAGTTCAAGTTCAGGGAGTGAGCGGGAAGCTTCTTCCCATTTTAGGAAGTGATGAGACTTGGGCTTCATAGCACTTTTAGCAATAGGCCTGCCCCACCCTGCTCTGGGGAACAAACCATCACTGTTGAGGAATAGTGAACACAATCAGTTTTTTTTTAACCATTCAGAAATAAACTAAAACCAGTTAGTGTAATCTGTTTAGGTTACTTCAGTATTATTATTTGTAATCTAATTTAAAGGATTTTAAGAATGATTAAACTAGAAAATGGTAGTTGAGCAAATTTAAGAATGCAGAGTTACAAAGAGAAAAATTATTCATTTTCCCATTCCTCCAGTCTCTCACTTGGGGAGACAATGTCATTACCTCTCTTCTTTCTTCCCCTTTCTCATTCCCTTCTTCCTGCTCCTGCTTCTTCAGGAGACACAGAGGTGAGGGGACCAGGCCCTCCTTTGATACTGACCCATCTGTGACCAAGCCCAGAAAGGTGTCCAGAGGTCAGAGGGCAGGAAGTGCAGCTGGGGTTCACCTGCCTTGTATGGCTGGGGGGGCACCACCTCTCTGCTCTTCCAGAGTTTCGTGTGCTCACTCTCCAGTCTCCCCTGGACCTGTGTGGAGGGCGGGTGTGTGTCCCACAGTGGTGATAACATACCTGCTTTGTGCTTTCCACAGGCTGGGGAAAAGCATTACCACCCTTCCTGTGCACTATGCATCAGGTGCGGCCAGATGTTTTCAGAGGGCGAGGAGATGTACCTGCAAGGTAAGCTCCATGGTGGCACTGGCCATGGACATGGGCAAGCTGCTTCCTGGTGACATTAGAGTCAAAGGTGGCAGTGAGATGAGGAGAGATCAGGTCCCAGAAGAGCTTGTAATATGGTCAAACCAGCTGAAACAGGGTACCCAGAATTCCCAGAGTCTCAGCCAGGCTTCCTGTGTCTCAATGCAGCCACCCAGGCTTCCTTCCTGCAGTGAGGGAGGATCGGCTTTTAGAGGATTGACCAAAGAGAGTTTGGGGAGAAATCAGGCAACTTCAGACACAGTTTCTGGGCACTCTAACCTATTCCCCATTAAAAACAATGTAGAGAGGGCTGGAGAGAGGGCTCAGCAGTTAAGGTGCTTGCCTGCAGAGCCTAACAACCTGAAGCCAGATGACAAAGGGGCACATGCATCTGGAGTTTGTTTGCAGTGGCTGGAGGCCCTGGTGCGCCCATTCTCTCTGCCTCTTCCATCTTTCTCTGCTTGCAAATAATTTTTTTAAAAAATAATTTAAAAAATGTAAAGGGCTGGAGAGATGGCTCAGTAAGTAAGAGCACCTGCTGTACAAACAGGAGACCCTGCGTTAGAACTATAGAATCTATATAAAAAGTCAGGCATGGCTATGCCTATTTGTAACCCCACTGCTGAGCAGATGGAGACGGGATTGCTGGAGTTTGCTAGTCAGCTGGTGTAACCAAAACTTGGAGAGTTCAGGTTCAACAAGAGATCCTGTCTTAAGAAAATCAGGCAAAAGCCTGATAAGGACACCTGAGGTCTTCCTCTGGTCTCTGCACACCACACATGGGGCACAAGCATCTGCATATACACGTGCCTTTACCTCTGTCACACTTACACACACACCACACATACTCCGTGCACACCGAAGATAGTAAGAACGTCAAAGGACAGCATCGGCGATCCAGTGGACATTGTTGGCTTCATTCTCCACTCTTGAGCTAGGCGAGGCTTCTTTCCCACAAACAGAATGAGTATCCACGAGCCAAGAGAGGAGGTCACAGTGCAGACCAAGCAAGGCCACAGATGGCAAAAACAGCAAAGCGCTGTTGGACGTTGCTGGGTCATGATCCATGTGAAGAAGGACAGGGAAGTGAAATGATAGGAAAATAGCTGGGTGTATCAGGTCACCACAGGCTGTTTTCTGGAGGAAGACTGAGGCAGAGCTTGCCAACCTAAACAGGTCTCTCAATGAGACATAGACGTCTCTTCCAAATGGCACATGGGAACTTTCCTAGGAGTGTCTTCATTTTGTTTTGTTTTTTTTTTTTAAATATTTTATTTATTTATTTGCAAGCAGGGAGAGAGACAGAGAAAGAGAGAATGGATTGCACTCCAGGGCCTCCAGCGGCTGCAAATGAACTCCAGATGCATGTGCCAGTCTGTGCATCTGGCCCTATATGTGTACTGGGGAATTGAACTTGGGTCGTTAGGTTTTGCAGGCAAGCACCTTAACCACCAAGCCATCTCTCCAGCCCTTCATTTTGGTTTTTAACACGTTGCTGGGATGAACATCCAAACCAGGCACAGTTTAGGGGAGGAATTTTGATCCCCAGTGACACTTTAGGGCTGGACTCCAGGATGTGCCCCCGTGATACCTTAGGGCTGGACCCCAGGATCTACCCCCAGTGACACCTCCTCCAGCCAGGTGGCTGGAGATCCAAGTTACAAGCTTTAATAAAACACCTGAGTCTATGGGGGACATACATTCAACCACCATAGCTCTCATGTTTATCATGGAATCTGTAGTGTTGGATGATTATAGCATCTGATACTGTGCATTTCTTTCCTATCCATCGAGTGCAGAGGGACATGGTGCCTCTTGTAGGGGAGGAAACAGTTTTCTCTCCTCCCTTCCAAGCTCTTCGTGGGGACCCTGTGACAGAAGGCAGGTGAAGGAGAAATTAGAGAGAAGTGTATGAATGAAAAATAGCCAGGAAAGACTGCATCCCAGAGGGTGGCTTCAGTTTCTGGCTGAAATGCCACATTCCCAGCCATTATGAAGGGGATTGAGGGAGAATACTATAGGAGAAGAGGACCTTGGGGGTAGGGGTCTGTTGCAGGTGTGAGTTATGCCTTCCCACTGGTAGGAACCCTGGTGACTCAGCCTTATCCTTCTCCTGGATGAGAACATAGCCTTGCCCATGGGGATCCCCTACACGGACATGAATGTCCCCTGCAAAGGGCCATTTCTCTGCTGTTGCAGGATTTCTGAGTTTGCTGTTTCCCCAAGTGATCAGCTCAATATATATATAATTTTTTTTTTTTTTTTTTTGCCAAAGAGACATATTGAGTGTCACGTTCCACCTCCTGGCCACATGGTAGTGTGGTGTGTGTTGAACCCCTCATTCCTCAAAGAGAAAACCATTTATAGCTTGAGGACCCTTGCTGGAGGCAGGCCATGCTCAAATACCAGAGTGAGATGAGGAGTATTATTGGAGAGGTGGGCTGGTATCCAGGGAAGGATTCTTACTTAACTGACTGGTGGAGTTTTTACTAAAAATGGGCTAAGTGGGCCTACGACATGAGGCAGGTAGAAGTCAAGGCCAGGGGAAAGATTGAGACCTAGGTTACACTGGATTTTTAATGACTGAGGGAATAAAACTTTGTTCTTCCTGGGCTCGAGTGATGGCTCAGCAGTTAAAACACTTGCCTACAAAGCCTAGTGACCAGAGCTCAATTCTCCAGGACCCATGTAAACCTGATGCACAAAGGGGTGCATGCATCTGGAGTTTGTTTGTAGTAGCTAGAGGCCCTGACATGTCCATTCTCTCTGTCTCTCTTTTATCTCTCTCTGCTTTCAAATCAATCAATAAATAATATTTTATAAAACCCCAAAACTATTAAAAAATTATTGTCCTCCCTGCCACTGAGTGCTGGGAAGAGACAGGTGAGGTGGGCCAGACCATTCCCAGCTAGATAAGGGAGCTGCTGGTGGTGTGAGGGGGAGAGCTCCCTGGAGGAGGTGTGGGCAGGGCCATGATGGGAGGCTGGGGGGTTCAGGGTGAATGGGAGGACAGAAGAAATCAGAGCTCTGTCAGGAGTCCTGAGGGCAATGGTGGGGGTGGGGGGCAATGTGCAGCAGAGCCCAGCAATCTGGTCCTGACCAGACTACATAGGGGGAGGGCAGAGCCCACTCCATGGTGGGTAGAGAAGGGGTGGTGGGCAGAGGCTGAGGCAGAAGACTTGATTTCAGGTCAGGAAAGGTGACTGTGACGATGTGCATTTATGGGAGGCAGGAGACCAGCGGATGGGCAGGTGAGGATGGGCTTGTGTTCAGATCTCCACTTTCTGGCTACTTCCTTTGTGGAACTAACCTCCTGGGGTCCCAGAGGCAGCTGAGCAGATCCAGGCAGGGGGCACACTTGGTGGCAGCTGCATCTGCCACACACTGTCCTCAGAGCAGCCACAGAGTGACTCACATGGTGGCACATCTTGGGCTGTGTGACAGACAGGCCTCCCTTTCTGAGGCAATCCCAGAGGGTGATGTCAGACGGGATGACCTCGTCCCCACTGGTGCCTGTTGTTCCCCAGTCCCAGAGTGAGTACCCTGAAAGGGGTCCTGTGAGCCAGGCCAGCAGCCCTCAGACAGTGGACCAGCCAATGCCAAGCATATTGGGAAGACAAGCTCACATGGAGAACACCCTTGTCTGAGGGAACAAAGATGTTCTTCATGAGTCTGGGCTGGCCTGACCTCAACAGTGGGGGCCTGCTGGGGCTTTCTGTGGGCATGGCATACCAGCTGCCCCCTGTGAACCTTGGGTCTCCCACACTGTACAATGAGAAGCTGGGCTTGGCTAGTGGCTTGATCTCTGCTCCATGGGGTGTTGGAGCCTACATCCAAGGGCCTCTGTGGGGCCCTGAAGTGTCTGCTTACCCTGAGGTCTTCCACTTGATCCCCCACAAGTGGGCTATGTGAAGGTGGTTTCTGACTGGTGAATGCCGATGTGGCCATTTCTCTGACAAACCTGAGTCCCTCTGTCCCTCATGGTCTCCTGGTCTTAGGAGCTGCTCAAGAGCCTCTTCCCACTCCTGCCTCTGCATCTGGCTGGGCTAGGTACTATCAGTTCCATGGGACCCCGTGCTGCCACCTGTGGGAACAGTAGGCCCACAGTGGTCTATTCAGAGCTTTCCTCTTTGTCATCACTGCCCCGGAGCTGCAGGCCACCCAGGACAGGGACTGGAATTTCTGTATCCCAGGCCTGGACACCAACAGTAGAGAGAGAGGAGGCTTGGGGTCACTCAGAGGGCAGTGAGCAAGCATCCATGCATGGACCATCGCTCTCTTTGGCGTCCCACATGAATTCACATCAGGGAACTGCCCTCTAACCTCCTCCTTTTGGGAATTTGTCCACAGGTTCCTCCATCTGGCACCCAGCGTGTCGACAAGCAGCCAGGACTGAGGACAAGAGTAAGGTCGGTCGGACTCGCCGTCTTCCTGCAAGTCCTCTGCTTGTATGCGTCTTTGTGTAGGTTACAAGGTCGAGGAAGCTTGTGCAGGTGCCTCAGCCAGTTCTCGGTGGTGACAGAGGACACCAGGTTCAGGAGAGGTAGAGTGGCTAGGTGGGAGCAGGTAGATCGGTGAGTGATTACATAGGTCACCCGAGGCCCCAGGGAGCCTCCATAGCCTGACCCTACCAACCTCCTCGTCCAGCCAGTGGACACACATGATCATGAAAGCTTGGTGGGGATCCCTGAACGGTCCTCATAACCACCAGAATGTTTAAGGATCCAAACTGTTTCTGGATTTGGCAGTTCCCACGGCCTCACTGAAGGCTCCTTGTCACGGCTCTTGGCAGGAGGATGGATGGTCAGGTTGGCCAGAGAAAAGAGTATGGGGCAGAGTCCATCCTATCCTGACACAGAGCTTCTGTGAAGTTGGGCATGTCTCCCTCCTTCCTGCAGTGACACTAAATTCTGCCAATCAGGCAAGCTTAGTGCCAAGATTTCACTGGGGCTCCATGACAGAGGTGGGAGTGATTGGTTGAACTTGACCCACATGATGGGTCAGCAGATCCTGTGTGACCTAAAGGTCCTGCTCTCCGTCACAGGTTTGTCTCTCTGGCATGGCCACCCTTACCCTAAGATAGTCCCGTGTGGCCAACCCCTTTTTGAACGCAGATGCTGCTGAGAGGTGAGATAAACACAGCTTTCCAGAGCATGAGGGCAAAGGCAGGTCTCTTGGCAGGTGCTACCCACAGAGGCTCTGCCTCACTCGGTGCCAGATCCCACCAGCAAGGCAGACAGATCTACTCTCCTGGAACTCATGTCCAGGATAGACAGCGCCCTCACAGTGAGCAGTACCTCGGCTCACCAGCCTTGGGCATCACAGGAGGGACGGGGGGGGGGGGGAGGTTCAGGGAACTGAGCTCTAAAAGGAGGTGGAGTCACTGGAGGAGCTTGGGTCAACACCCCGAGGAAGGAGGAAGCCAGTAGCCCAAGAAGTTGGGAGGAGGCTAGGCATCTGTTGCCAAACTGGGGCACCTCTGCCCACCTCTGTCCCTTAATAACCCTTCTGGACTATCTGGCTCCTCCAAGGCAGTCCAGATGGGCAGAGCTCCATTTTGCTAGCAACGTGTAATTCATGGGTCAGGCATGTCCTGGTCCAGCCTCAGGGACACATCCACCTGGCCTCCTGCTTCTCCCTACCCAGGCGTCCTGAGCTCTTTTCCAGCTTACTGTTCATGAGCCCATCTTCACTGAACCCCCAAAGATGCTGAGGCAGGGTTCCTGTCTCAGAGATGAGGAGGCAGCAGCCACCCCTAGAAGCGAGGAAGTGCAACATTCAAAGTGTCTGGTGGATGAGGAACAGAACTTGAACTCAGTCCTTTGAGACCTAAGCATGGGTGATGTCTGTTGGGAATGGTTTCCTCCCCGGACAGTTAGGGTGCAGAGCAGGAGGAGGAGGGGAGAGAGGTGCCCCCAGAGTGGCTGAAGGAGGAACCTGAGAGGCTGGCTGGAGCCTATGAGAAGGATATGGGATTCAGGGAGCAACAGAGAGGAGCTGAGGAGGCCTTGAGCAGCAGAGATCTGGGCTGTTTCCCGGGTCCCCAGGCTCTTCAACAGCTTCGGCTGGGAGGTGCTTAGACCTGATGACTGTTATTCTGCCTCCCTCCCTCACAGTTAAGTTCTTGCCATCGTTTCCATGGCTGGGAGGCCAGTAAGCAGCAGTGGCTCATCACAAACTCTGTCTTCACCAGGGCTGGCAGGATTCACTCTAAACTGCATGCCTATCGCCCAGGGCATTCTTGGTGCTTGGCAGACCTAGAGACCACAGACACATTCTCACACACATGTGTGCATTGGACAGCATACTGTCCCAACATTGAACAACCAGGAAAGGGAGGCCCATAGGCCACAAGACCTCAAGGACAGGGCAGGGTGGCCATGCCAGCTGCAGGAGGCCCCTGCTCTCCTTGAGTCCCTTGCCAGCTGGGGAAGCCCTGAAGGCTGGGTGATGCCAGGCCAGGGAAGAAGGCAGTTTTGTCCTCCTGGCCTGGCTTGACTTCCTGGGCTCTGTGGTCCACCCAACTTCTGAAAAGAGTTTTTCAGAAATGAGGACTTGTTGCCATCCATCAATATGTGGGGCAGAGGCTGGGCAAGTGCAGAACAGTGTGCTCTTGGCCCTGAGCCAGGACTGGCACAGTTTGGTGTCCTTACCAGCCAATGCTCCCCTGGGGTGGCCTGGGAGTTGAGGAGACCATATCGCCCCCAAAGCACATAGTGCCAAAAAATAAACCAGACCCGCAAATTGGCACCAGATCATCACAGCCCCAGGCTGAGGGGGGAGAGAAAGTGAGGGCTCTCAGAGGGTGGAGCTTGGTGCTGAGGGTCAAGAGCTCAAGGGAGCAGATGGGATGGTAGGGAGGGAGAACTAGGTGTGAACGTCAGTCCATCGTTCCTCTCTCCCTTCTAGATGCACAGCCCCGTTTGCAGCCAGGCCTGCGCAGGCACCTCACCCTGTGCCTTACAGGTTTGTGGCTCCTGCTGCCTTGCGTGGCACGTCTGGTCCTGGTGTTCACCTGTCCCTGCTGGTGTCATGCTGAGTGTAGAGAGAGCTGCTCGGGAGGGGAGGCCTCATCGGAACCAGATGCAAGCTCAGGTCACCAACAGATTCTTGCCTCTCTGTGAGGAGATGGAGCCGGCTCCTCCTGAGGCCTCTCTTCTCCGAATGCGTGTTCTCGTCACATGCTTGTTCCAGGGTTGTGTCTGTTTTCTGACCTCCTCTTAGGAGGACATGGACAGATTGGACTCAAGCCACCCCGGTGAACCATTGTCTCCTCATGGTCATGCTGAGGTCCTGGGGTAGAACCTCAATATAGAAATTTGGGGGATCCTAATTGAACCCCTGACACTTGACAGCCAGTGCAGGAGTAGGAAGGGTCGTGGAAACAGATGGGAGAGGCAAGGAAGGATCGCTGTGGAAAATGAGGCAACGGTGGTGACAGTCAGGGGTCACTGATGAAGCTCAGTGGAGGATGTGGGGTCGAGGACAGTGGGGTCAGAGTTCTTGGCTCCTGAGAGATGGGGGGAGGACCCTGGTTGGAGATGTGTTCTCTCAGACTGGGTGAGTAAGAGGCATGGGAAAGCAGGCTGGTGTGGATCCGGGGGTGAGGGCTGAACAGGAGTCATGGAACAGCCAGGTGCTGGGCTTCGGAAGGAACACGGGCGTAGAGGGAGGGAGGACATGGAGCAAGCATGTGGCAGGGTGTCCAGGGAGTGGACACACAGAGAGAAGAAGCTTGGGTGAGCTGACAGCGTAACCGTGACCTGAGAAGGCTGGGTCCAGGCGTGCCAAGGGAGCAGCTGAGAAGGGTGTGAGTTTCAGAGAGATGTGAAGGGTACAGCTACAGGCGAGGCTGGAGAACAACAGAGAAGCCAGGAGGGGGCATCTGTCTCAGGAGAGGCCGGAGGAATCCATGACCCTCATAGTCCACATGTTCCCCCAACTCCTGGTGTCTCTGCACTGCAGGACAGTGGGTGATAGAGGGCTCCCCATTCTATGGAGCTTGGGGGTCATCCCCCATGGCCTCTTAGAACTATCAGAGAGATTCAGCCATGTTGACATGTCGCTCCTTTACCTGTCACCTGTGGCCCACCATGTTGTCTGACTGTAGCTCCCTACTTGTTCTCTCAAGGTTATGTGTTTGTTCCTGACAATTTCTTCAGCTCACAAAAAAAGGAAAGCCCCGCCTGCTGAGCTGCCCTGGCATGCCTGCTGGTGTCATGGAGCGGCCTCTGGAAGGTTCCTGAAGTTGCTGAGACCCCAGTTCAGCCTCCTCCTTTCTGTTCTAGGAAACCAGGACTTCCTCTGAGAGTATTATCTCTGTACCCGCCTCCAGCACCTCAGGATCCCCAAGCCGCGTGATCTACGTAAGTAGGGCCTATGGAATATGTAATATGGAATTGGAGAGAGACACAGTTGGGGGTCCTTGGGTCATTACTGAGCCAGTGCCATGGGGACAGCAGAGTCGACTGAAGATGGCCACCTTGGGTGGCAGAGATAAGTCTAGGCTCTGGTCACTGCCTCAGGTCAGAGATGGTTGTGGACTTTGAAGCTGACTAAAAATCTGAACCATTGACATATCTGTATGGCCTAGCGAAGCCACTGGAAACTTCTCCCCAACTGGCTGGTGACAGGAGTGCTGCACACAGCTGGTGTTCATAGTGTCCAAAGATGGTGTTCTCCTGTGGGTGAACCAGTGATGAGATCAGGCAGACCTGATACCCACAGAGCAGGTTGTCATGTGAACACATTGGCACTGCCCTGCTTCCCAAGAGATGTATGCTGAGGACCACAGGTGTCATGAAACCATATTTTAGTTAGTTAGTTAGTGTGTGTGTGTGTGTGTGTGTGTGTGTGTGTGTGTGTGTGTTTGTATAAAAAGGGCTGGGGAATTTTAACAGGTTGCTACAGCAGTTGCTCCTGAAGGCAGGTTAGAGATGAGAGAGTATATTGTTATTATCTGATGGCATTAGCAGTGTAAGTAATGAGAGTCCCAAGGTACAAGGTGAGGGTTGACAGGTCACAAGAAGGAGACCAGGACTAGGCAGGAAGGCAGGTGACAGGGAAAAGTCATTTTGACCACCCCCCCACACACACTGGCTAGGTCTTTGGTCTTCTGCAGCACAGTGGGAATGGGGCTCATTCTCCTCCATGCGCTTTTCAGCTCCTTCCATCCCCCGATGGTTGAACAAAGGATCCATCACTCTAATGGATGGTGATAACAAGAACCTTTTCCTGAGCTAACTGTGACCCCAGCTCAGAGAGTGAGGGTACCATGGACCTTTGGAATTACTTGCCCTGAGGCTCAGCCTGCACTTGTGAGTTCCACAGGCTGGCCGTGTGCCCCTGAGTAAGGTGTTTTCCTCTTGGGGCCTCTGGGAGCTCATTTGCAAGCTGGGGCTAGCCCAAGCCCAATGTCAAGGGCTCCCAGTGGCATGTCATGCATGGGTCGAGCTGCGACCCAAGGTCCAGCATCTCTGTTGACATTGTCATTGCCACCTCACCACCTAGCTAGGCCTTCCATGCCAAAATGCAAGACCGGAACTCAAACGAGAGCAGTATGTCATCTCCCCGCCGTGCCTGGCAAACATAATATTTGTGGCTTCTTCCTGGCCATGGCATCACCACAACTGTGTGTGGTCATCAGCTGGAGCATACTGCATGTGTGGTCATATTAGTATTTATTTTGCTATATAGGGAGTCTATTTGGAGTATAGGGAAGAAGAAAGTAAAGAGAAAAGCCACTTGTATACACCTTTGCTTGTGAGAAAGCTTAGCCTGTTGTCACAGCAACCATAGAAGGTGCTGGGTGGAGGGATGGCTCTACAAGGCCTGGCGGGGGGCATTGTGGAGGGCTGTTGGTATCACACAAGCTGCCCATTCAGATCCCCACTGTTGGAGGCCTTGTTTTACAGGATCCTGAGGAATGAGGTGTCTGCTTAGGGCCAGGTGGCTTCATGCCTACCCACTATAGGCTAAGAAGGAAAGCCAGGAGGACAGGTGAGTGGGAGAAGACATAGTAGCCACAGTGATCTGGGAAATGAATGTCTCTGACATGTCCCACTGGGGTCTGCAGGGCCTTCTTCACAGCATCTGCCTGGAATGCTTACAGTCCAGAGCACCACCAAGCCTGTGCAAATGCCCTGCTGCGTGGAATTTTCTTTGGCAGGAAGCCCTGAGTGCAGTGGCTGGGCCAAGCTCAGAGAGGGATTTGACAAGGTAAACAGGGTCTTTCCTGGTCTGGAGAGCCAGGAGAGGATATACATGTCAACAGAAGTTCAGCCCTCAATCCTAAAGAAAACAGAATCTAACTCAGTGAGCACAGTGGATGCTCTCATGAGCCAGAGCCGCAAAGAGAGCTGAGGTCCCTCCCCAAGGTCACATCTGTCAAAAGCTAGGCATCTTGATGCTATAGTGCTGTGTGTATGCGCCTGTGGGCATAGCTGTGTGAGGGAAGTGAGTATACTATCGTGGGTGTGGATATATGTGTGCAAACCTGTAAGAGCAAACCTGGTGTTCAAGTAGGTGCCACTGTATGGGGGTGTGTTGTATGTATGAACAAGTCTGTGGGCACATGTAAGAGTGAGCAGGTGTGGGGTGTATCCACCCACCACTCCTGAGGGGTGCAGAGTATGTACATATGATATAAGTGTGTGTGTGTGATGTATTGTGTGTGTATGTGCATTGTGTATTCATGCCATGAACCTGTTCCTGTGTGTGTATTTTAAGCCACAGACCCAAGTCTCCCCCCTCAGCCTGTCTCTGTTACAGACTCAACCTCTGACCCTGACCTCTGGTCTCGGGGCCATTCCTGTGACCAGGCCATTGGCTCTGAATCCCTGCCCTCACCTTTGCTCCATCCTGCTCACAGGACCTGTCTCAGCACAGGAAAGGACCAGTCTGTCCTGGGACAGGGGTGTTCCAGGGTGCTCAGACTCTGTTGGAGTTGTGACCCCAGCCATCCTCACTCATGGCTATGGAGCCCCAGTGGCCCTGGAGTGTGCCTCATTGTCTCTCCCTGCTTCCTTTGCGCCTCACTGGCTCTCCCCTGCTCTCTCCTCTGTCAGGCAAAGCTTGGGGATGAGATTCTGGACTACAGGGACCTGGCTGCTCTTCCCAAAAGTAAGGCGATCTACAACATCGACCGTCCTGACATGATCTCCTACTCACCCTACATCAGCCACTCGTCCGCGGGGGACAGGCAGAGCTATGTTGAGGTACAGTCCTGCCCTACGTGTTGCATGCTGTGTCTCAGGTGATATCCTGCTCGTGACCCTTGTGGACAGTCACTTCCAGTGCACTCAGACTCTCAACTTGCCCTCAAGTAGGAGGCAGTCCAGGGTTTAGAGAAAAGGATGGGTACATGATGAAAATCTCTGTTTTCTTAACTCATGAAAGAGATCAGTTTCCTGTCTAGACCATGCAGCCTTGTGCCCATGCTCTCTGGCCAGAGTGCTCCTTTCCCTGGGCCCAATCCCCAGCAGGTGGACTGTGTCCTCTGTCCCTCGGTGACATATTCCAGGCTTCCTGTCTCCATCGAAGTCCTATTGGGTCACACTTTCCTTTTGTGGTTGTGAGATCTCAATGTAACTATGGTTACATGTGGAGCTGGGTTGGGTGCTTGTCCAGGGTGGGGAAACTGGACCCCTTGGATCACGTCGTTTTGTGGTTTAATCATGTCCTCTTGGGGAGTGAGGGCCAAGACCTGGGGTGCCATGTCCATGTTGAGGTGCTGGGATGCTAAGCCTGGCCACATAGGCCACAGCTGCTACACAGGCCTACAGGGTTCTGAGGGCCACTTGGGAACAGAATAGAGACCAGCAGATGACACTCCTGATGCACAGGTGCTTGAGGAGGTCACTTGTGACTCTTAAGGTGATTGAGGGGAGGGATCCTCATGGCACCACATCCCATGTGCCCAAGCTGGGACTCTGTCCCCCCATCTGGCCTATGGGCAGCAGACACCAGGAGAGGGTCAGAAGTTGAGCAACTTGGCTGCACTTTTCTTAAACCCAATACCAGACCTTCCCTCACCCCAAGATCACATGGTGGCTGTCCTTCTGGGATAGGTATTTCAGGTCTGACAGCTGGGTTCAAGTCCCATTCTACTCAGATCTCCAGACTGGAGTGCTGGCATTCCTACATGCTGGAAAGGGCTAGAGTGAGCAGAGGTCATGTGTGAGGCCATTGGCTACCTACACCCTCATCCTATGTCCATGGGTCACACAACCTCACCAGCTCATGAATGGAGTGAGGTATAGATATGCATGGATATGGGGTCCTGAAACCTCTGAGGTTTTATTCAGCATCTGAGGCCACATACCCCTCAATGTAGAGGCAGCTGAGCCCTGGATGATTTCTGACACATGGAGCTGTCCCTTACAGGGCAAAGGACCAGTGAAATGGGAGGACTATGACTTGGGAGTGATCCTCCACCCAGCACCTGCTCTGCTGCACTTTGCACCTTTGATCCACTCTGCTCCCAGGACCTGTCTCAGTGCGGACAGTGCCAGTCTGTCCTGGGACAGGGGTGTTCACACCAAGATTTCACCTCCTCCTGAGGCCCAGAACAGCTCCAGGGGTGGGACAGAAATCCTCAGGGTATTCAGCAACCACACCACCATCTCTGTTACAGACTCAACCTCTGACCCTGACCTCTGGTTCCTTTGATCATTCCTGCGATCAGTCCTGTTACAGACTCAACCTCTGACCCTGACCTCTGGTTCCTTTGATCATTCCTGCGATCAGTCGTGGTAGCTGATCACTTTCTCACTACCACTGTCCTCCCTCCTCCACTCCTTGGGAACATTGTCAGCAGACAGTTGCACTGGGTTTGCATTTCTGCCCCTGCCTTGCAACCCAGTCAGTCCCTCAGAACTACCATCCCCAGGCACAGCTGAGAAAACCAAGGCTGAGTGAGGCTCACCTGGGATTCACATGGGCCTATTTGTCCTGGCTCTGGGCACTACATTCTGTATATCCCTGAGTGAAGCAGAAGGGCTTTCCTTAAGCGACTTGTTTCATGGGAGGGATCTAGCAGAGAAACCACTGGCTGGAAGCGTGGGACCTGTATCCCTTCTCTTAGCCTCACTCTCCCAGATTATGGCCCAACTGCCCTCTTTCTGATCCCCTCCATTATGTCCTTCCCTTTCCAGAGGAAACCGAGGGGTTGGGCTACTAGAATAATGCTACACTGGGCCCTGCACCACCAATAGCAATTTGTGGGGGTTTTTTTTGTTTGTTTGTTTTGTTTTTAGCTGTTCCAAATGGTAAATTTATTTTCAGTTTTTAATTTTTATAGATAGATCTTTATTATTCAAAAGTTGATACATTGTATGGGCAAATATTGTGTTGGTATCCCATTTCCCTCCTCCCTGTCCCCAACACACTGGGTAACCTCCTCAGTGGGGATGCTGGATCAATCTGTGGGTTGGGGGTTATGGGTAACACAGTAGTCAACCAGGTCCCCCCCTTTTTTGTGTTGTTACTGAGTGGGGTAAAGTCTCTGTATATTCTCCCCACCATGGCTCTTACATTCTTAAGAGCAATGTAAAAGAATGTAATTTGTTTTTGTCTTGTTTTTTAAAAACTGGGTCTATGGAGAAGGTGTATGATAGTGGGTGGGCCGAGCAGAGAAAAGAGCCAAGCTCAGCAACACCAAGTGCATCTCTCATAGTAGGACTTTTCCCACTCATTTGGAGACTCAGGTAGCATGTGGGTACCTGTGTTACCAAAGAACCCTGTCACCCCAAAGCAGCCCCCGGTGTCACACACTAACAGGCCACTCTGTTGTGTCCACAGTCGCCTCAGTTGCTCTCACCAACGCCGACTGAGGTAACGCCTCCCCCATGCCTGTGCCCTGTGTGCTCACGCGCTGCTGCCCACAGGGTTATAGAGACAACCAGTGCAGTGGTTTAAGGGAAGCCAAGCTTCCATGGGCTTCCAGAACCTTTCTTGCACTCGTTGTTTTTATAATCGCATCTCATCCGCATGCTCCCCTGTGTGTGTGCAGCTGGGCCCTTTCAGACATCCAAGGCATGTGTTGCTGAAGAGATCTTGGCTTGGGTTATGGCTTCCTTGGGGCAGCTGGGGTCCATGTCATGCCCCTGAGTGGGAGGCACCGGACCATTGAGCATAAGCCACTAAGAACATCTCTGATCAAGCTAGCTTCATGTTTGCAGCCCAAGGCTTTGTCTGTTTTTTCACAATTGATCCGTGGTCTAGAGCCTGCCCCTGAGACTCAGTCAGCTCCGTGAAGCCTGGTGACCCAGAGAAGGATGCCATGGTTGCCAGGAACTGAGAGCAGTGACAGAGCACACACCTGAGCACTCACTCTTTGCTTGGCACTGCTGTTAGGATTTTTAACCTGATTCCTTTGCCTCATGACAACCCCCAGAGTCAGCTTCTATGATTCTCCTATTTACCAGTGGAGAAACTGAGGCCTAGGGAAATCAGATAGTTTTTCCAGCATCACAGACGAAGAGATAGAGGATTCCAGCTTGCTTGGTGGCCTAGAGCCTGTGCCTGCCACTGGGCTGCCTGTCCCCTTGTTCCAGCCCCCTGCCTAGAGGTACTTTCTGCTGGCTCTGTCATCTTGGCACCATTTAAACCACTAAAACACAGTGGCCACTGGCCTGATGAGCAGGGCATGCTTGCACCACCTAGTCTCCACAGAGGAGGCCTGAGGAGAGGAGTGTCAGCCAGCCTTATCCATAGATGAGGCCAGAACCCTCCAAGACTTAAGTTCAGGCCATGGGACATGTCAGCATCATAACCAGGGCTCATCTGGCTTTCTCTAGCTATGCTTCTGGTCAGATAGAGGACCATACTGAGCCTATTTGCTTCCTCTATTCCCTCATTCTCAGGAGGGGGCTTCCCAGCTCAACCCACAGGATCTCCTTACCTCCCCAGGCCAAGGACCACCTCTTGCTCCTTATAAGAATCTATCACAGAGCCCCGGCCTTGTGCCTTCACGGCTCCTCAGCCTGTTTCTTTGGGAATGGTGTTCAGGGGCTCAGGTGTGCCTGATGCTGCTTGGCACTTGGCACTGGCAGGGCCTGCCTGCATGACAGCCAGCTGCAGTGGAACAGCACATCTAGAATCCAGGCATGCACAACCCAGCATGCCAGGGGACAGTTCCCAGCAGGCTTTTCTAACCACATTAGCCAGAAAGCCTCAAGTGCAGAAGCCAAGAATCAGGATGTCTGTAAGGAGCACAGTCACGAAGGCTGTACAGAGGACACCCTGAGGGACAACAGAGCTTTAGCTGGCTCAGGAGGGAAAGTGCCCAACCCTGGGAAGGCCAGATAGGAAGTATCCCAGGAAGGCACAAAAGTAAAGCATAGAGGCAGCTCTAAGGAGCAGAGGGGCAACTCAGACAGCCCAAGGCAGCCATGAGCACCAGACCAGACCCCTGCTATCCTCAGCACTGCACTCAGAAGTACTGCAGCAGTGTCTACCCCTGGGGAGAAGCCGAGGGCCATCCTGCAGAGGGACAGGCGGGCACACACCATGCCATCTCATAACTCTGCCACCTGCTCTGGCTTCTCTCAGCAGCTCCCCTTCCTTCCTCTTCAGATGGGGGCTATGTTGTCAGTGCTTGTGGGTCTCATCTGTGGGGCTTCTGGGCCCCAGAGGGTTGCTTTCCTCCATCAGAATGTGCCCCAGAGCTCTTGGATCCCCTCACATATAAGGAGCACCCGTGGGGACCGAGGACATGTCTGTGGTTCTCAAAATGTGTTGCTAGTGGCTCAGGGGTGCTGGAAAGGGTCAGGTGGGAGGGAACTGGGGGATGTAGGTGGGGGTGCTTCCACCCTTTCCCAGAATCCCTTGTACCCAGAAGGTGCAGAAGAGTGGGAGAGGTGGGTACCCAATGGGCACAGGACCATGTTCAGGCCAAAGGGCATGTTAGCATCATGACCAGGCCTCACCTGGCTCTCTCTAGCTATGTCTTGCCTGGTGCTGGGAACTCTAAATTAGGGCCAGGTAGTACCAGCCCCTGGAGTCTGAAGGGGAACAGGTGGGTTCTCACAAGCTCTGTCTTCCCATCCAGGGGGATCAGGATGACCGGTCCTACAAACAATGCCGGACCTCTAGCCCCAGCTCTGCTGGCTCTGTCAGCCTCGGGCGCTACACCCCAACCTCACGGTCACCCCAGCACTACAGCCGTCCAGGTACTCGACACCCCTACCACCGCTTCCTTTGACCCCCGATGAAGCTGAACTTCCCCCTGTGCCTGCTGATGTAAAGTTGCCTCTATGCAATAAGAAATGTGGCCGAGGAGGGTAGAAGTGCCAGTGGGTGGGCAGCAGAGAGCACCAGCCACTTAGTGCTCTAAGGAAAAGGGCCAGCTCATGCCTGCGTAAGTGGCTGATTACCCTGGGGCTAGAGAAGCTGCCTGCAAAGTGAACACCCTACGAAGCCTGAGGTCCAGGTTGCACAGCTAAAGTGGCCAACAGTGGCAGGAGCAGGACAGAGGTGTAATGACATGCAGGACAAGAGACCAGACCCTGAGCCCGTGAGAATCTGGGAAGACCTGGGTTGCAACATGGAGTCAGAATGTTCATTAACACTGTACTTGTCACTCAGTTGGTGACCCTAGAGACAGCTGCCCTCATGAGGACATTGGCAGGAGGTCCCCTTCCAGCTGGGAGAGTCCTATGCAGGGCCTCCTGCCATGTCACCTCATCTCAGCCTGCACCCAGCTGCGCATTGTCTCCCTTGGCTTTGAAGTTCCTGGGTGCCAGAGCCAGTGAGCGTGCCAAAGCCATGGGGTGATGCATACCGATGTCGCCTCAGAGGGATTTTTCCAAGCTGCTTCCTTCCCGACAAGCTGTGCATGACCCCATTTTCACACCCATGGACTGCAGCTCTTATTTTTGCCAACTTTGGAAAAATCAAAACTCATTCATTTGCAGTCATTTTCATTGAGTTCTGGCACTGTGCCTGGTATAGATACCCTGATCATCAAGGGAAGGGCATGAGTGAGTGTGAGAATGAGAGTGTGAGTGAGCAAGCAGGTGAATGAATGAGTGGATGAGTGATGTGTGAATGAATGAGCAAGTGAACAAGCGAATCAGTACATACTGCTCAGCAAGTGCAAAGATAAAACATGAGTGAGTTAGCAAACAATTTTATGAATGAGTGGATGATGGTGTGAATGAGTGAATGTGTGAATGAATGAACAAGTGAATTAACGTGTACATGAATGAGTGAGTGAATGAGAAAATGAGTAGGTGGGTGAATGGGGTAGTAAGAGAGAGTTGGGTGGGTGAGTGAGTGAATGAGTGATGAATAAATGAATGAGTGAGTCATGAGTAAATGAGTGAGTGGGTAGGTGGGTGGATGAGTCAGTGAGTGGTTGAGTGAATGAATGAATAAGCAAATGAGTGAGTGAATGAATGAGTGGGTGAACGAGTGAGTAGGTAGATGGATGAGTGGGTGGGTGAGTGAAGAAAGGAAGGAACAAATGAGTGAATGACTGAGTAGGTGGGTGAGTGAGAGAATGAGAGGGCTGGTGAGCGAGTTCTTGAGTTCTTCCTCTGAGGTCCCTTGTGACTTGGCCACAAACCATACGTGTGTCACCAGGAGGGCCTGGCTCTTGATGACCCAGAGAGCTAATCCTGTGTCTAGGGTGGCAAGACCTCTGGCAACTGCCTTCCAACTGTCCTTGATCTCAAGGATGCCCCAAGTGAGCCCCAGGCAGAGCTTGGAGAATATCATCCTCTGAGCCTGGTCACACAATGTGGCTGACTCTGGCTGCCACCCTGTACCCCGGAGGCAGTGTCTCCTGACCCCACCTGAAGGAGAGTGCCCCACAGCCTGCTGGGTAAGCCCCTTCAGGGGCCTCAGGAAGATGTGAGCTTCTAAAAAGTGGAGGGACATTGTCCCTAGTGGAGTGGGGACCTGGACCAGAGTTACTGACTGCTCTCTGTCGCCCGCAGCTGGTACTGCGAGTGTTGGTACCAGTAGCTGCCTGTCCCTGTCCCAACACCCAAGCCCTACATCCGTGTTCAGACATCATTACATCCCCTACTTCCGAGGTAAGGCTGGCAGTGCATGGACGGGGGTGTTAGTCCCAATGTCTTCGCATGGCTTCCGGAGCCCTGTGTTTCATGGCCGTGTTTCCTGTGTGTCTTGTGTATTTGGCTTTGTTCTCGTCAGTGTGTCCTTGTTCCTGGAAGAATGGCATAGGTGGCTTGTCACATTGATTGAAACTGGAGGAAAGGACTGGGTCTTTGATCATCCGAGCTCTGTGCTTGGAGCCTGGCCTGAGTGATCACATCCATTTCCATTTGGCCCTACAGGAAGTTTTCTAGGGACAGGAGTCCAGGCATGACACTCCTGGTGTCAGGGCCAGAACTCCTCTGGCTCGTTCAGGATGTAGACCCACCCACCTATATCCATGTCTCCATAGGCTCATGCACATGGATCCCACCAGGAATGGGTGCCCTCATTAATTCCTCTGTGCTAAGAACTGGTTTGTGTTCCTCCAAGTTCACATATTGAAGGTCTAGCAGCTCCCCCACCCCCAAGTGACATTATTTAGTAATGTGACTTTAGAAAAGAGCAAATGATTTATAGTCTAAAGGGAAGCCAGAGTATAGGAATGTGACTCTAAGGCTTCGGTGGAAGTAAAATGATGCCACAAGGTGGGGTTGTCATCCATTGGGGCTGGTGATCTTGTAATGAGGAAGAGGCCATAGACATCTCCCTCACACGGAAAGTGGGCAAAGAGGCCATTGTGGACCAGCCAGAAAGAGGCCACGATAAACCACACTTGACCATTTCCAGCCTCCTGAGGTGCAAGGACTCAGTGCCTTGGCTTTTGGAGTTTTGATATGCAGCCCAGCTCTTGGAGACACCACCAAAAGATGCTGAGGAGAGTAGAGGATGTAGTGACAATGTCCTCATCAGCCCCCAGGGCTGCACTGAGCTTCCTGTCCCTTTCAGCTGTGGAGTGGGATGCTTCTGGAAGGCCCTCCTACAGCACCTCCCATTGCTACAGGTTGGCAAATGGGTCTGTTTCTCATGGCTCCCCTTACTCCTGGTCCACTGAGAAGAGCCCTTGACATCCTTCCTGTCTTCCTCACCCCTTCCTTCATGGGCCCTCTGCAGCTCCTGGTCTCTGGTTGAATCCTGGGAGGAGACCAGAGCCCAAAGTGGCATATTCCCAAAGCAGCAGAGAAGCCAAGTAGAGCCTTGGGTGCACATGTGTTGTATGTCCATGGGAGTCTCAGGGTGACAGTGGTACCCAGAACCTGACTACCAGATGAGTCATAACAGTCTCCCAATCTGATGCCAGCCTTCACTTTGCCCATCTGGCCTAAATGTGACTTCTTCCTGTCTGCTGGGCCCTGCTCTCAATGGGCTGCTACATCCCTGGGTCCTGGCCAACCTGTGACTAGGGACAAGGACAGGTAGCACATATTGGCTGTCCTTCCTGCTCTCACCAAGGGGAGCCCAGCCCCCATTACTGGCCTCTGGCTTCCCCTAAGAGCAGTTTGGGAAGGAGAGGAGTGAGCAGCCACCCCCAGCGGAGCATCAGCACCAGCTCTCTGCTCTGGGACTGTGTCTTGTCGGCTTCACGGGGTGGGCAGACATGCATGCAGAGAGGGAAGAGGCCAGAGCGGCCTTACCACCCCCCTAGCGGCTTGACAGCCAAGACAGATCCCGAGCCTGAACCTGGGAAGGTCTGGGCCAGTGGCGAGCCTGGAAAAAGGCCTTGCATGTCAGGCAGGAGGGACACAGTGGTCATGTCCCAGGCAGGAATCAAGGTGGCTAGGTTTGGAGGCCCTTTGTGATGGGCATGTTGTGGACCTATGAAGTTACTAGGGCCCCACACCTGTGCCTCAGCTCCATGTCTTGGCCCCTCTGAACATGTGAGATGAGTGTGCCCACACGTGTAGGAATTCTACTTGTCATTTCAGGGTACATTGCTCCGTAGGCTGAGCCCTAGGAAGAACAGGAATATCATGTTATGTTAGAATCCTTGGCCAACTGGGTAGGGGTGGCATAAATGATGGTGAAGTCTAGCTAGAAGAATGACTGGGTTGAGCCATATGAAGTCATGGATTCAACTGGGTAAGTCACCGTGGCTTAATTTGGTGATGGCACTTGGTGGGTCCATCCAGAGTAGAGTTTATGTAGCTGCATTTTTAAAAATATTTTATTTATTCATTTTCAAGCAGAGAAAGAGAGAGAGAGAGAGAGAGAGAGAGAGAGGGAGAGAGAGAGAGAGCACACCAGGGCCACCACCTTGTGGGTCTGGCTTATGTGGGTCCTGGGGAATTGAACTGGGGGCCTCAGGCACTGGAGCCAAGTGCCTTATCCGCTGAGCCATCTCTCCAGCCCTGTAGCTGCATTTTAAAAGCCACTGTTAGATCCCAGCATGGTGGCTTATGCTTTTAATCCTAACTCTCAGAGGCAGAGGTAGGAGGATTGCTATGAATTATGAGGCCAGCCTGGGACTACAAAGAGAGTTTTAGGTCAGCCTGGGCTAAAGTGAAACCCTACCTAGAAAAAAAAAACAAAATAAAACAAACAAGCCACTATTTCTATCCTGGAAACTGATCTAGTCATGGCTGTCACAGACAGAAGGGACTTGTGGCTTCCTTTTCCTGAACGTGGGTCCATCTTCCTAGGGCAGGACTTCTGTTAGCACTAGGAAAGTCAGGATAAGATCATGCAGTTGAAACCAGAAAGTTTTTTTAAATATTTTATTTATTCATTTTCAAGCAGAGAAATACAGAGAGAGAGAGAGAGAGAGAGAGAGAGAGAGAGAGAGAGAGAGAGAGAGAGAGAGAGAGAGAGAGCGCACCAGGGCCACCACCTTGTGGGTCTGAATTGAACCTGGGGCCTTAGGCACCTGAGGCAAGTGCCTTAACCTCTGAGCCATCTCTCCAGCCCAGAAGCCAGAAGGTTTTATACTGTTTGAAAGTGAGATCACCAAGTGCAAGTACTTAGTGGAAAGTTTCTGATGCAGCAATCACACTGGCAGGTGATGTCAGTGCCCCTGCCCAGGTTGACATTAGAGTCATCAGTCCCCTTTGCAGCCATGGCTGGGGTTTGTTTGAGCCAAGCTCTGCTGCTGTACTGGCTTACCCCACCAGGCCTGTCAGTGATGTCCACTACAGTCCCTAGCGAGTTCACTTCCAGGTCTGGCTTCCACCTCATTATAAGGTCACTTTAGGGTCTGCTACTTGAACCAGCCCAGATACTGTCTGAAGGATTGCCAGAGGTTTGAGGAAGGGACCAGCTGCGCCTTGGTGTGTCCCCCTGTGAGCCACATTCCTCTTCATCGTGTGTCCAGTGCCATCACATTCTGTCCATTTCCTCATGCTGACAGGTGGGAGCAGGGCTATCCATCCAGGTCACCCAGCTGTCTCAACCACTCAGTGACTTGATAATCCAACCTTCTTCACAGAGCGCAAAAGCAGGTCCAGCTGAGGAGACAAGTCCAGCCACATCCTATTTTGCTTTAAAGGAAAAAAAAAAAACCTATGTTTAGGACCATGATAACTGACCAATATTGACCCCCACTTCCTCTCTAGTGACAAAAGTCTCCTTCGTGATTCCGAGGAACACTTTTGGTCTATTCTCACACCTCAGTCCCGTTCTCACAACTAACGCAAGTGGGCTCTCATGAGCCTTCATGATGCAGGGTTCACCCCTCAGGATCCTGAGCAGCCCCAGGCAGCTGGCCCACCACTCCATGTACAAGCAAGCTGCCAGTCATTGGCATCACTGTGCTTTATGGGGCCACGGAGCCAGATTCCAGCCAAGGTTGGATTAGAAAGTCATCAGGCCCGCCGGGCATGGTGGTGCACGTCTTTAATCCCAGCACTCGGGAGGCAGAGGTAGGAGGATCACCATGAGTTCAAGGCCACCCTGAGACTACATAGTGAAGTCCAGGTCAGCCTGGGCTAGAGTGAGACCCTACCTCGAAAAACCAAAAAAAAAAGTCATCAGGCCCAGGCTGGAAGTCTCTAGGGATCAGACTCCCCCCAACCCCCACCAGGCAAGAATTTGGATTTCCTTCAGGCAGGAGAGATGGGCTCACCACAGACTGACTTTTTGTTTGAAATACTCTACTTTGCTTTTCTGCCCTTCACCTGCCGTCTCCGCTTTTCATCTGGAGGCAGTGAAAGCGGCCGCAGCACCCCCAGCCTCTCGGTGCTCTCCGACAGCAAACCTCCTTCCTCCACCTACCAGCAGGCACCACGTCACTTCCATGTCCCAGGTAGGCCCCCGGCACTCTTGTGGGCTCCTCAGGGACCATGGTGGCCACACCTGACTTGTCAGCATTGTTTTCCCCACTGCCTGGACTTAACACACGATTCCCAAGCCCTCTCCATTGCTCCCCCAAATTCCATGGACAACCAGGATGTGGTGGTGTACATCTGCAACTCCAGCACCCTGGGCTAGACATTGAGCTCAAGGCCAGCCTGGAATATACAGTCCTGTCTCAAACAAACAAAATCCTTATGTAATAGCTTTTTATGCCCACCAAAACTGATGTGTATCTGAGCTTCTCCCAAAGCCCCAGGAATACGAGGGACATGGTTTTCATCCTGGAAACAGGGTGGAGAAAAGAGCCTGTCTGAGCTGGCTGTGCCCGGGTGGCCCTGTGATTCTTGCTTGCCTTTTTCCCTAGCCACCTCTCTCCCTGTCCCCTTCTGATCATGGATGGTGTCTGGGGTGGGGGCTGCCTGATGGACATGCGTGACTTCAGCCTCGGCCACTTGTCGGTGCCCGGGCCTTGCTGATGACTCAAACCTGGTTGAGCTGTGAGCTGAGACGTCGCATTTGCGTTCCGGTTTCTCCTCATGTTCTCTCCTGTTTCCTTCTTTCCCAGACACTGGCGTAAAAGATAACATCTATAGGAAGCCCCCTATCTACAAACAGCACGGTACGGTGGGACTCTGCTCCCGTGCTTCCCTTGCATGTCTGTGGTACCCACTTGCTTCTGAATGCATCCTTTGCTGAATGCACCCTGGGCCAAGGCTCCAGTTCCTTGTTGGCTGAACGCTAATTGCTTACTCACTAGTAAGCTCCTTAGAGGCCTCTCTTCACAAGTGGCCATGGAGGAACCCTGGGTGTTATAGACCTGAGGCTGCCACATGGCAGGCGGGGGCTTGGTTGAGGCGCCAGGGCTGAGAGGCCTTGACAGGGCTTCTGAGTGGGCCCCAGCTAAGATGGGTTTAAAGAAGGGGTGGGGGCTTTGCCATCCTCTCCCAACCCAGGGAAAATAGAATGACCTAGAAACAGTGGCTTATTCCTTATGAAGAATTTCAGCCCTGTGTCTTCAAAATGTTTGTGATAGAATGGACCACCTTGCCTTCATCTAAGGGGATTTCTTGCATCAGCGATTAGGGGATGGAGGTAACACTGGAAGTGATGATGTCTCTTGGTCCTTTGACCCCCCACCTCCACTCCTCATGAGCCTGCCTGGGACAGGTGTGCCAGGAGACATGGCTCCAGCCACAGAGCAAACATCAGGAGTCAGGACTGGAATTTCTTAGGGATTGTGGGCAGGTTGCTTCACAGCCCGGAGCCTCTGTTTCCTTGTCTGTAAACCCCTCCTCCACTTCCCCACCTCCATGCTTGCTCCCTAGCTGGGCATGAGATGCTCACAGGATAACGAGTGTAGACATAGTTCTTAACCATAAAGGGTAAGGCACACGGTGAAGACTGTTAACTCCATCCCTAGAGATGAAAAGAAAGATTCCCGTAAGGACATTGCTTGTTAGATGCCACCAAGCAAAGCAGCCACGTCCCACGCTGACCACTGGGTGGATGCTCTCAGATGGGATTCGAACCAGTTTTCTGCGGTGGCCACAGGGCCAGAGGTCTGGTTTCATTTCTCCATGATGGTGATGAGCTTTGTGCTTAGCACATTTCTTTCACTTCCCAAAAGGAAAGAAAGGAATTAAAGTCTTGGCCCTCCCAGAATCCAAGCAGAGGAGCAGAGAGCATATGTCTCCCCAAGGGTTTGGAGGGGAGGCCCAGGTAGACTCCCAGGCCCTTTGACATCTCGAGGACCCGCTTCCTCATCTTAAAGGTGGGGAAACTGAGGCCCAGCCAGAGTACGAGACTCCCTATTAGGCACACTTGTAGTGCCATACTGGACAGCCAAGGTGGCCGTGAGTTATGAAGATGGAGAATGAGTTACAAGGCTTTTATTAGCCTCTGTTAGGGCCATTCCTCCAGCCGGCACCTTAAGTGTGTGGTGAACACACATTACAGGGCCCGTCTGAGACAGAGCACCCACTTGGAGTCCTCTACCCAAGCCCTCGGACAAAGGTCAGGTTTTAATGTAGCCAGTGACCCTCCATATAACATAGATACAAGGCGCTCCTCTGTCTGGCAGCAAGGTATTTCCCATTTGAGGAACCCTGAGTCTTTCATTCCAAAACCCTTTTATCATTCCAAGATTTTGTTCATTAAAGAAATCTGGCCGGGCGTGGTGGCTCATGCCTTTAATCCCAGCACTTGGGAGGTAGAGGTAAGAGAATCGCCATGAGTTCAAGGCCAGCCTGAGACTACATAGTGAGTTCCAGGTCAGTCTGGGCTAGAGTGAAGCACCACCTTGAAACCCCCCCCCCACCAAGAAAAAGAAGAAAGAAAGGAATGAAATTGATCCAATAGTGCACAGACACTGCCAGGCATTCAGCCATGGTCTGAGGCTAAACTAAAATGATAGGAATGGAAGTGGGCCATGCAAGCTGTTCATAACTAACATAACTACATCACTGAAGCTTTGGCAGGGGTTTGACTGAACTTCTTAGATGCTCTCAGAAAATAACAGACATATAAGTTTGCCTTCAGTTGCTAGTGCATGCACTTGAGACATTATGCTTTTTCCCTTCACGTACATTGCAACCTGATAGAAGTCTGTGCATGTGTACGTGTGTGCATGCATGCATGTGTGTGCACAGGTGTGTTCGGGGCTCACTCACAGCCCTTGATCCATCTTGGGCAGCCTGACCATTGCCCCCTCACCTCCCATAGAACCCAAACTGGGGTTGAATGACCACAGACCCTGTGGGATGAAGTTCAGTTATGGGCCCAATCTGTTATTTTAAGCTACTTTATTCGTCCAGACTTTAAAAAAAGCAAACTTCTTTGTTGTTGTGTTGACTTTCTAACTCTCTGCTGCAAAGTCACTAGAAGTTGCTGTTTTGAATTTTTTTTAACTCTTTTCGGATGTCCAGCAATCATTTAATGTGAGGCTGCTGCCCAGCACTGGGTAAATAATGGCTCCCTTCCTGCTGATACCTTAAGATGCTGGATCAGTGCAGATGAGGAAGCTGCGGCCTCTGGGTGAAGTGAACAGCCAGGCTGGAGTTTACATCCAGTCTGCTGACTCGCGACCCCATCACCTGATGACTGACATTTTATGGCATTTAGGACCCAACAGTATTTGAGCATCGGTTCCAGTTCTACTTGTTTATTATTGATTGATTTTTCTTAAATGGAAGACAAGCAAGTAAATGGGAAATGTTAATCAGAGGGGCAGAAGGAGGCCAGAACACAGGAACCTCCCTGTTCCATCAGACACCATATGGAGCGGGGTCTGCAGTATGTATGTACCAGGCAGGGTTTGGAGCAGAGGGGCCTGAAAGCACCTTGGGACTGAGGTTTGGAAGGTTTGCTCGTCGATGCGGCTGGGGGCTGTTTTGTGTTTTATGTGCCATGGGAACATACTTACAACATCCAACCATGTTACTTTTGGGAGGCAGACACGCAAACCACAGTGTACATCCCGCCACATCATAGTGAGCAGAGACTTCCTTCTGTTCCCCGCCAGAAAATGGGGATCAGGCCTCTCCCATCATAGAGCTTCAAGGAAGTTTCTGAAAATGATAATGGTGTCTGGAACACAGTGGGGACTTTCTGGAGCTAGAGTTGAAATCAGTTGAGGAAAACAGCCCATTTTTAGGCTGTTTAAGGTGAAGTCATAAAATGAAACAGTGTTTCCCGCACGATTGCCCAGGAAGTTTGACTGTCCTGGCATAGGAATAGAGCTGGTATTTCACCATGTTTGTGTTTGGTTTCTAACTGAATTTGAGCATCAGACAGACACAGGTGAGCAGCTAAGGCCAGAGTGGCAGAGGTGGCTTCATGGGCTTCCCTTCCCCAGCCACTACTGGATCCATGAGAGCACTCACCTAGCCACCGCCTTCTCAAAGCCACCCTTCTGAGTGAATCAGTACAAGTGCCAGCATGGGGCAGCGACCGTTTGCTAGTTCTTTGGCTGGGCCCTGGTTGAAAATAGGAATTAATTATTTGCTATGCCTCTCTGGGGTTTCTTTCTCAGGGAGTTGACTCTCACTTGGGTTTGGGGTCCTTTCCTGGGATGTGAGGAAAGGTCAGGTAGCCAGGCAGTCTCTGTGGCCACAAAGAATATTAGAGTTAATGAGAAGTCAGCCTTTCCTGGGAGGGACCCTGAGCTAAGGCCATTTTTTGTGATCCAAAGGACAATCAGAGGATGGAAAAGAGGGAGGGAGGGAGGGAGGCATTGACTCTGGGTCCTTTCCTTCGGCATCAATCACTGTTAGTCTTGATGTCAGCCAGCAGCAGGTAGGTGTTACCCTTTTGACTGAGACAAGAAGCTAAGTGCCAAGAAACGTGAGTGACTTTTTTGTTTTGCTTTGTTTTTGTTTTTCGAGGTAGGGTCTCACTGTAGCCCAGACTGACCTGGAATTCACTCTGTAGTCTCAGGGTGGCCTTGAACTCACGGTGATCCTCCTACCTCTGCCTCCCGAGTGCTGGGATTAAAGGCGTGTGCCACCATGCCCGGCTCGTGAGTGACTTTTATTAATTTATCCAAGGGATCTTTTTGAGTACCTACTATGTGTTTGGCTATGTGTGTGTGTCCCAGTGTTGGGACTACGTGGGTGACCAAACATGGCCCTGTCCCATGGAGCTGAGAGTCTAATGGACTTGCTCGCTCATGTTGGACTTCCTGGATCAGTACACACTCGGAATAGTACAAGAAGTCCTGCCAGCAGGTCTGATCCTCAGAAGTACCATCTAGAGTTGAAAAGAGAGGGACATACCCCTACCTACAACCTCTAGGAACCCTGGGGTCCCTGGAGAGCTGTGAGCCCCTGAAACCTGAGCACCTTTCTGTGCTTCCAGAAACTCCTTTTGTTGCATTTGGAAGCACACCCACTAGGTGCTGGCCAGGGCCTGGCTGCCATGGGCCCTGGTGCTCAGTCATTCACTGATCTTGGCAGAAGTAGTTCCGTTCTGGCTTCAACAAGAGCCTCCTGATAGTCAGAGACTGCCACTCACCCCAGAACAGTGTCTGGAGTGGTCCCACTGCCTCCCAGCCCAGACATTATGGAGAGGAGCCCTGGAGGTCAGAGCTATGGTGTGTAGGTACCACTGAGAAGGAGTTAATGAGCTCCCATGAAAACTCTGGGCTCAATGTTGCATCCACCCATCCACTTCCTCTGTATACCCACCCTGGGCAGGTCATGCGAGGCACCAAGGAGGCATATCAGATGCAGCCTTGACCTTGCACATATCCCAACAGTTGCTCATTAGGGAAGCAGACTTATCCACAATTTCCACATCTTGCAGAGAAAACAAAGCCAGCCAGCTGGGGCTACATGGCTCACTCTGGGCCTCATCCCACTTTGGTGTGAATACAGCTCATACCTCAGTTATTATCTTTCAGACATGTGGACAGGGCCTGTTCTGTGAGCAGGTATTCAGTAAGTACTCATCACATGCACTTCTTGGGGAACACCTTGGTGCTCACTTCGTTACCCATCAGACTATGCGTTATAATGACTCCAGCCTTCTAGTATACCTGTTTGCCTCTACTTCCCTGGCCAGGGAACCTCTGAAAGAAAAGAATCAGGCCTGAGGTTACCTGAGTTCTCTTGCTTGGGACAGGGCAGGTGCACACTGAGCACTCAGTGAAGGTACAGGAGGAAATTGAAAAGCAACTCGAGGTCAGGCGGGGGAGGAACTAGGGGGTAATGGCTGGATGGCGATTGGACAGAGAGTGAGTGGATTGGTGGTTGAATGAATAACATATGGGGAGGTGGACAGAGGGATACATGGGTGGATTAGTGGATGGGTTGATGGGTACATGGATAGATGGATTAGTGGGTAGGTGGGCTGTAAAGATGGCTCAGCAATTAAGGCCCTTATCTGGAAAGCTTAAGGACCCATGTTCAGTTCCCCAGTGCCCACGTAAAGCCAGATGCACAAGGTGGCACATGTGTCTGGAGTTCATTTTCAGTGACTAGAGCCCCTGGTGTGCCCATTCTATCTGCCTTTTACTCTCTAATAAAGATAAAATATTTTAAAAATAAAAGTGATAGAAGCAAGAGCTAGAGGGAGACATTCAAGTGTGCAGAGGTGTTCAGGTATGAGTGAATTGTGAGATGGAGTGGGAGAAAGGGAATCAGAGACTTCTCGCTTTCAGGAGCTCTCCTCTAACAAGATTCCCCAAGGGACATGGGGAGTAGACAGCCCTTCCCAAGAGGGTTCCTCAACATAGATGCTTTCCAGGGCTCAGGAGGAACTTCCTTGTGGGACACAGAAGACATACTAACTCTCTTTTGCTGGTTGTCCTGAGTTTTGCTTTTCCTGATACCCTAATATCCTGATATCCTACAAATTAGTTTCCTGTTAGCCTCTTGCTTATCCCTAATTCTTCAAACCTAGCTGGCTTCTCTGTCATTCTAGCATTCACGTACATTACCTTGTGATCCTCACACCTTGGAGGGATAAGAAGCATTTGCCCATTTTATAGATCAGGAAACTGAGGCTCAGGACTATTATGGAAGCAACTCACCAACAACGCAAAATACCAGTCTTCTGTGTCATCCTGCCCAAGCTTCTGGTCCTCAGGAGAGCCTTTCATGGTTTTGTAAGCTGCTAAACTTAGCTCTGAGAAGCCCTGGGTTGGAGCCAGGTTGGCTGCACACTTGGCACAGGTGGCACATGTACAGAGGGACTTGCTGAATTTAAGCAGAATATCCCTCTTGGCAGGTGGCAGGCCTTTCTGGATTCTTGAGGTAGCTCAGCACCAGATGTATCTGGCCAACCTGTCAGCCATGGCTCTCTGAAGTCCTGGAAGCCACGGGCCCTGGGCCCCATGGCTTGAACTCCCAAGCTGGGATTTCTCATCCCAAAGAGTCCCTGGGCTGTGATCTCTGGTGTGGACAGTGACAGAGACCTCCGCTCTGGGGAATTAAGGACTGCTTGTCCCTGAACCCTGCTGGTCACCTGCCAAGAGTACTGATACCCAGTGACAGCAGTTGTCTGGGCAACAGGAGTGCCCAGCGGCCCATCCTCCATGTCCCTCATCAGGGCCTCTTCAGCAGGGCTGGGTTAAGTTAATTTGCCTCTGGGAGTGGAGAGAGTGGGGGGGGCGGTTATTGTCCCTTGGAAAACTGGTGTCTCTTGGAGGGAGAACTAGGTGGCCATCAGGCATAACACAGAGCTCCTGTGTACAGGATACAAGTGCTCAGTCTTGGTTTTGGCCCTATCCTGTCAAGGTCCTGTAGTCCAGTCCCCCGTGTCCAAGCTCTCTGGGCTGGTATCAGTGTTGTCCTTGGTGGCGCAGGAGGCAGGGCGTTCCAAAAGACTTGCAGGGGGGAGCCCGCCGCTGGCTGCAGGTAAGAAGCCCATCTGCGTCCTCTGAGCTGAGAGCCCTGACTGGGAAGAAGCCATGCTCTGTGCACAGGGTGGGGTCTCAGTAAGTCCCCCACACTCACTGGGTGCTGAGAAACACCAGCATACCTCCTGTCATTTATTTTCTCCTTCATGGTTGGAAACAGGTTTATCTTGGTGGGGTGGCAGAAGGCTGCCTAGAATATTCTTGGTCAATGAATTGTTGTGATACAAACTCTTGCTTGATCTCAGCACCAGATATGTTCTGTCATTTTTTTTGCTGTTCTTCCCAGGGCTGGGTGGGCAGCAGGCAGGGGAGGGACTTTGCCACTAGTTTATGACCTTGGACAAGGCATCTTGCTGAGCCTCAGCCTCCCAATCTATGAAATGAGCAAAGCCCCTCCCTGCAGGGTTTGGGTGGGAGAGAGGCAAGGTTGGATGTGAAGCCCCCAGGCCTCTGACAGCGAGGTTTCTGAGACCGAGACCTTCTATTCCTTCATTGTCCCACTTGCAAATTGGAAGGTGCAGAGCTGGGGTTGTGGCTCAGTCGGTAGAGTGCTTTCCTAGCATGCACGAAGCCCTGGATTCTATCCTTAGCCCCGAGTGTGATGGTGCACATGCCTGTAAATCCCAGCCCTCTGGAGGTAAAAGCAGGAGCAGTTCAAGGCCATCTCAGCTACATAGTGAATTAGAGGTCAGTCTGGGCTATCTTGTCTCATAGATAGACAGACAGACAGATAATAGATAGATAGATGATAGATAGCCAGATAGATAGATGATAGGTAGGTAGGTAGATAGATAGATAGATAGATAGATAGATAGATAGATAGATAGATAGATAGATAGATAGATAGATATGGAATCTTGTCTCTATAGATAGATAGGTAGATGAATAGATGATAGATAGATAGATAGATAGATAGATAGATAGATAGATAGATAGAGGGAATCTTGTCGATAGATAGATAGATAAGAAAAGAAGGAAGGAGGAAGGGAAGATGGTATGTCCTTCTAATGCCAAGTGTCTCCATTTCTCCAGGATAGAGGTGGTAGGACTGAAATGCGCTGTCCCTCCTACAACTGTTGCTTTTTCTCAAGGGTATGTGCCCAGCCCTCAAGCTGCCTCAGGAGCCATTCCTGCTCAGGGCACGAGCTCACTCACAGGCCGTGAACCTGGCTCCAAGAAGCCTGCTCCAGCTTGTCTCGTGCCTGGCCCCTAAAAGGCACTCACTCGACTTTTTCTTTGGTTTTCTTGATTTTCATTTTGTGAGAATTACTATGAAGCAGGATCCTCAAAAGCCATGGTAAGCTGCCTTCACAAATTGATTTTTCTCTTCCAGCTGCAAGGCGATTGGATGGAGAGGATGGAAGTTTCGACCAGGATAGCAGGAAGGTAATTGGGGATCTGCAGCCCTGTGGGGTGGGATAAATTCCTCAGCTCCTCCCGTACTCTGTTCCTTGGGATTCTGCAAAGCCAAAGGTAAGGGCTGTGCTCACCAGCCTCCTTCTTAATCTGAGGACAGGCATGTGCTCTGCAAACTCCTACCTGTGTGCCCTGCAGCTTGGTCACATTCCAGTAACTGAGGAGAGGTGAACAATGACAGGGAACTAAATCCAGTGCATTCTGGGGCATTCGGCATGAAGGTTCTAGAACAGACTTGGCAGGTGTTTTCTGTAAAGGGCCAGAGGGTAAAGATTTTAGACCTTGCCAGCCATTCCTCTCAGATATATTTATATACTCTCAGGAAGCAGCCAGAGAGGGTGTGTGTGTGTGTGTGTGTGTGTGTGTGTGTGTGTGTGTGTGTGTGTGTGTGAGAGAGAGAGAGAGAGAGAGAGAGAGAGAGAGAGCTATAAATTCTTCTCTGTCTCTTCAGTCAAAGCCCCCTTCACTTGTCTTTAAGATATAAGGGGAGAGAGACTTAGAAAGCCTCACCTTGTTCTCCTGAGTGAAGCCATTGAGCCCCAACACCCCTGGAACCTCGATTGCCTGGTCTCAAAAATTGGGTGACGTTTTCTCCCCAGCTGTTTCACATGCTTGCAGAGCACATAGCTGAAGCACCCTAAAGGGTGAGATTGGTATTGAAAGTTGAACTTTTCCATGGGGAGTTTTCTCACAGAGGGGGCAGCTTATGGGTTAGAAGTAGGGAAGCTACTAGAAGATTCCAGTGAAGTGTTTCCACCCTTGCAAATGACTTTCTGTTTCTCTATAGAAGACCACTTGGCTGCTTCTTAAAGGGGATGCAGACACAAGAACTAATTCTCCAGACCTGGACAGCCAGTCTGTATCCCTCAGTAGCGGAGCCGAGCGAGACCCTCTCCAGAGAATGCAAGGAGACAGCCTCTACGCACGTGAGTGGCTCTTCTGACGCACACCAAAGGCCACCAGCAAAGGGCCCCAACTGAGCCATCCCACAAATCTCAGTCTTAAGAACCTAAGAGCCTATAATTCCAGCATTGGGAGACTGAGGCAGGAGGATTGCTGTGAGTCTGAGGCCAGCCTGGCTCCATAGTGAGACCTTGTCTCAAAACAAAACAAGACAACCTAATAGCATGTCACAGATGTGAGGCTGGCAGGGTGGAGAGCTGAGTCCTTCACGTGATGACATGACTCTCCAGTGTGCACACAGTGCTTCCTGGCAGCTCTCCAGAGGCTGGCAGGGAAACAGAGCCAGAAGGCACCTGAGCAAGAACAGCTTTCAAGGCCATTCCCCTTGGAGCAGATATGGGCATGGTTCAGAGAATGAGTCCCGACCTGGAGCTGGTCACAAGGCACTGTCTCATCTCCTGTGACATCCTGAACAAGGCACCGGAAAGTCGCAGGTGATATGGCCTGACTCCACAGATACCTGATCCCAAGGGTGTTGTGAAGGTTGAACTGGGAGTGATTCTCAAACATGGAGTCAACTCCCTGTAGATCACAGGTGAACCAGGGCAGGCCACAGTCAAAGTCAAGGTCTCCCAGGCCTAAGCTTGGCAGTGGTAGGGTTTCTGTGGTCAGGGGTATGAATGAAAGTGAAGGCCATGGAGGAGGATGTGGTGTGAGAAAGCAGAGGAAGCCCCTGGCTTCTCTGTGATGCAGACCCTAATTCAAATCCATGCTCTCTGGTGACCAGCTGTGTGACTCAAGGCCAGCTCTTCCTGGCTGATCTCAGGACATTAGTACCTAGGCTGGTCAGTAGTAGATATACAGTAAACAATCATGCCTCCCCTTTCACCCACTCTCCCTGTCACCCTCCTGAGTGTCAATTTCACTGTGTGACAACCACCACTTGCCAGATACACCCATGGAAGAAGGTAGAGGAGACAGGAATACTTGGACACTATGATGAGTTAAAGACCAACTGGAAACCAAGACGTGTGGGATCTCTGTAAGCAAGTATCTGGATATCCCTGGGGGTGGGGTGGGGGTCTCAGAGCATGAACAGGGGCTGATGTCATCATGGAAGGGCACACGAAATAGTCTCACAGGTCTGATGCTCCTGCAGGGTTTGCAGTATGAAGAGATGGTAGGCGGTACTTGTGTGCCAGCCTATGTCTCCTGAGGGTAGCTGCATACCATCTCTCAACCCTTTCTCTATCCCCATGGACCAGTGCTCCCGGTGGTGCAGTCCAGATCATGGGCCAGGGCCAGGGCTGGCAATGGGCCCTCCTGCCTGGCATGCATGTGTATGCCTCCTGGTACTTGGACTTAGGTGGTAAAGGCTCCTGCTAGAGCAGAGCTCAGGAGCTTCCCAGAGCCCTCCCTGCCTCCCATGATGTCCTGGCATTTACCCATTAGCCCAGGACCAAAGATGAATATTTGTGGATCTCACAGTGGTATTTTCCAGCTTCTGGTTCTTTCCTTGCTGGGGGAAGAAGGCCTGGTTCCATTGCCCATGACCTCCCTCAGACCTTCCCTGAGAGGCCAACCTCTGCTCACAGTGATTCTGGAGTTTGTAACATGCTCAGAGCCCAGGACTGAGGGAAGAAACCCAGGTGTAGAAGCTACAGCTAGGGACCCCCTCTCCACCCCACTCCCCCCCCTACCTTGCCTCGGTCACTTCCTCATCGGGACATGCCCAGCGCTGTCCCAGGAGCACTGGAATGGAGGATGATCCCTGTGAGGGAAGCTGTTCCAGGTGTCTCCACCAGTCACTCCCCCAGTGGCAAGGGCTGGCCTGTCAGCTCTACCCTCCTGCTGCATTTCTGTGACAACCTGAACGGGCCATCAGGACTGAAAGGGGATGTTCCTGCAGCTCTCCCAGGCAGAAAACCCAACGTGTCTAGCATTGCACCTGTATCTTTCTGTGCTGACCACGGTGTTGCTTTGTTCCCCATGTGGATGGGCTGAGCAGTGAGTCCTGCCTATGTCAGGGATCCTTGCTATCTGCCAGCCTCATGAACAGTTCCAGTAGAAAGGGGGGATTGCTTTGGGGGAGGGGAATTCTTTTGAATCCCACCAAATACCCCCAGCACGCAGAGCCCAGCACTGTTTGCACGTAGCGAGACACACTTGGACACCCAATGCAATGCGCCCAAGGAAGGTAGGACTGTGACTCTAACACAGTGGGTACTCAATAAATGTTGGTTGAATTGAGGTGCATTAAATTCAACGGGTATTTATTGAGCACCCACTCTGTGCCAGACGCTGAGTGGGGCGCCAAAAGGGAGACAGAAGATGACAAGTGGCAGAGGCAGACCCTGTCGGAAGAAGCACTCAGGCGTCCTCCAGCACCTGCCTGCTCAGAAGCCTCGTGGTTCACAGGGACTGGGCTACCATCAGCCATGCTGTCATCCCTCCACCCAAGATTTAATGAGCACCTATTATGTGCTGGGCATGGGTAGGCAGAAGGGAGGAGGGCTGAATGAAAGGCCTGTGATGTCTCTGTCCCACAGAGCTGTGGTTCTCAGGTGGGCCATGCCTCCCTAGAGAAATGCATATTTGATTAAAGACACTTTTCTCCCTTCTGTATCCCACCTGGCTATTTCCTAGACTCTGTGCAGTAGTTTGTATTAATAATGGCTCTGAATTTGCATAGAAAGAGGTGAGGTTCCTGACCTTTCAGGCCCTAGCCTCCCATTTTAAGAATATTTTTTTACAATATTTATTTACAAGCAGATAGAGAGGAGAGAGAGAGAGAGAGAGAGAGAGAGAGAGAGAGAGAGAGAGAGAGAGAGAGAGAGAGACCTCCAGCCACTATAAACAAACTCCAGAGGCGTGTGCCTCCCTGTGCAGCTGGCTTTATGTGGGTACTGGAAAATCGAACCTGGGTTCTTAGGCTTTGCAGGCAAGCGCCTTAACCACTGAGCAATCTCTTCAGCCCCCTATCCTCCCTTTTGAGGTACCCTACACACACACATATGCACGCACGCACGCACACGAACACGTACTTGCACATGTGGACATACACACAGGGTGGTTAAAGGTGTGCAGTCCTTAGCAAGGCCACAGGATGCCCAATGGGGGCAAGCCCTTTCCTCACACAGCGGGTGAGAGGAAAATAGCATGTGTGCGGTTTGGGGTGGCTCAGGGTTGGAGATGGAGAGGAACACTGAATTACCAACTAGGGCAGCACAGAACAGGTCCCCACATGGGCCTCTTCTCCCACAAACCTCCCTGTGGCTTTGGCATCACCTCGGTGTGTCCCCCTGATGAGGCCCTGGTGGAATCTGCATTTGATAGGATGCACTTGACTTCACACATTGCCCTCCATGTGGGTGAACACCCACAGGAGGAACACACAGGGCCATCAAGGTCCTCCTCTCTTCTGGTAGCAGGAGGAAGAGTCACACATGGCCTGTCCCCTCTGTTCTTTGACCTCCATGGAGTCCATGGTGGGGAAAAGCCTCCTCTCATTTCCTCAGTGGTGGAAAGAAACAGACTCCTGGTCTGCCACTTGTCAACATGGCGTGAATACTGGGGACATTCCCACTTGTGAGGCTGCAACTGAGAACCCATAATGGTAGGGAGGTATCAGACCAAGAAGACCAATGGCTTTACTTCCAGTGGTAAAACAGGGCCAAGAGAGGAACAGGAGCTGTGCTGTCACTCAGTTCGTATTGCATGAGTGCGTCTATGTCCCGGGACTGTTCTGGGTGTGGAACCAGAGCAGGGACCGAAACAGCAAACCTCCTGTCCTACAGAGCTGCTTCCAACATGGTGGGATAAGTTAGAGAGAGTGTGTGGTTCAGTGGCCCAGAAGTGCTGGGAAAACATGGCATGAAATGCAGGAAGCTGGTGGCCGGACTTCTTGACAGGTGTGGCCCTGGACATGGCAGATGCGGCCAAGAGAAGAGGCACAGGGCCAATAGGCATGTCACTAGGACCCAGAGAGCTCTGCACTCTCAGCTCCTGACAGTTGACTTATATCTTAACAGGACGGAGCTGGCCGGAAGTTAACAGGAGAAGATCACCAGCCTCCAGGTTGGGGAGGGGTTCTGGGCAATGCACGGTACACACAAAGGTTTATAACCAGTGCAAACCAGTGTGGGCAGGTCACCAGAGAAACATACATTGAGATTGTGAAGAGGGACTAGATAGACATGAGGTAGGTACCTGATCAGAAAGGTCTCGAGGGTGCATCCATGTCCAAGAGCGCATATGAGGGTTAGCAGACAGTAATTCACATGTTGGAATTCCAGCTAGTCAGTGCTGTGTGACCTTGGTCCACAAACGAACTTATTGAATGTGAAATTCTCTCATCTGTGACAACAGGAACAGGAACGATCCAGTGCTCCTGGCTGGGATTCTGTGGAGTGAGGCACTCACCCATAGGTCCACATCCTGAGGAATGACAGGTGGAACACACTCAGATCCACAAGCCAGATTACAGTCCGCCTCCTGCCAGCTCAGGACTATCCATGTGGCATCCCAAGCATACCTCTCAGGACCTCTGGTCGTCTGGTGTTGAGGGCTAAGCAGCCTCACATGGGGAGATGGAGTTTCAGGGAGAGACCAGATCTTCCTAGGCCACGCAACAAGCAAAGTCCCATGATGGATACCAGTGACCCACTGATGATCTGCCATAGGAGTGGCTTACCAGTCAGTTGTTCAACAATATCCTGGGATGCTGTGGCATGCCCTCCTTCTCTTGCTGCTTCAGGAACTCCTCTCTACCCACAGGGCTCTCATCCTCAATGTCAGTAAGACAACAGAACCAAGGTTGCCATGCTGAGGGCCCAAGAGCAGTCCCAGCAGAAAATTGCAGATTAAGTAGCTGTAGGGTGAACTCTGAAGGGTCAGCATAGTGGGGGGGGGGGGTGAGAGATGGTTAGGATAAGCCTGGCCTTGGCCAGGAGTGCTATCTAACAGTTGCAGGCTTGGTGTGACCCAGGGGCACTTGCCCAGAGTCCTCTGTACCTGCCTCTCCCTTTGGGTTTCTGTCTTGAAGACCATCTGATCTCATGAAACAAGTATGAGCTATTAGGACAGGGATCTGCTAAGTCCTAGCCTTCTCAAGGTAGAAACTACTTGACCTTGAGCAGGTCTCTCAGCCTCACTAGGCCAGCGATCAAGGCCAGTGAGAGGCAGACGCAATCTCTGAGTAAGCGAAGAGATTTTTTTTACAGCAGTGGTTTTCTGCCATAGGATCCTGGAACCTTTAAAATCACCCACTGGCTGGTTCTTCCCCTTCTTTGTGTGTGTGTGTGCATATGTATATGTGGTATGTATGAGTGAGAACGCTCGCTTGTGTGTGAGTGCACAGATGAATGTCCATACACAAGCGTGCGTGGGTGGGGGTGTGTGGCTGCATAGGCGCTCCTGTAGGGGCCAGAGGACAACTTCAAGTGTAATCCTCAGGAACACTGTCTTACCTCCTTTGAAACAGGGTCTCTCATCGGCCTGGAGATGACTAATTAGACTGGCTGGCAGTTCTGCCTCCCCAATGCTGGGATTATAGTAATGTACCTCCATGTCAAGTATTTTATGTAGGTTCTGGGGATTGAACTCGGGTCCTCATGCTTGTAAGGCAAGTACTTTACTGACTGAGCTATCTCCCCAGCACCATACTGATTTTAATGGGCTTAGTAGATAAGGTGAGATCGTGTAGACCCCTCTCCTTGTTCAACACATCTGAAAGAAGGTAGAAATAACAGAGCAAGGCTGGAGAGATTGCTCAGTGGTTAAGGTGCTTGTTTCCAGTACCTAAGGCCGGGGCTTCAATTCCCCAGTATCCACGTAAGACACACAAGGTGGCAGCCCTGGCATTCTCATTCTCATTCTCTCTCTCTCTCTCTCTCTCTCTCTCTCTCTCTCTCTCTCTCTCTCTCTCTCTGCCTGAAAATGAATAAATAAAATATTTTTAAAAAGAAATAACAGAGCAGGCACCCACAGGACAGGAAGGAAGAAGCTGGTCTCCATATGGACAGAGGGTGGGCAGCACTTTCCTCCCTGGTCACACCCAGAGTTGTAGAACAGGAGGCCAGCAGGCACCCTGCAGCCCAGAGAGATTGTCTTCATCCATGGCTGGGGCCTCTGGCCTTTGACCTGGTAGGACCAAGCCACCCAAGAAGCACCTTCCAACCCCACAGCTGGGAGCACTGGCAACTCCAGGCAAGTGGAAAAGACATGGAGAGCCTGTTGACAAGTGTTCTGAGAACAAAATCCCCTTGGGAATCACAACCTAGGCAACACCAGACCCCATACACTGGACCTAACAGAATGACAGCCTGCTAAAATGGAAACTCTCATCTCTTAACAACATCTAGATGTCTTGAACACAATAGAAAAATTACTCACCACACTCAAGAGCAGCCATGAAGTTCAATATTAGAACGAGATAATCATGACATTAACACTGAAAATCAGATGTTGGCGTTATCTGACGAGGATTTTAAGACATCTATCGTAAAACTGCTTCATAAAGCAATTTAATCGTTTTGAAACAATAGAAAAAAAGATAAGTCATATCAAAGAACTACAAGTTTTTTTTAATGAGTCAAATAAAATAAGGTTAAAGAAAATCCTCCAAATAGGTTCAAGAACAGAATAACTAAATCTAATAAAGAATCAAAAAATCCAGATTTTTTTTTTTGAGGTAGGGTCTCACTTTAGCCCAGGCTGATCTGGAACTCACTCTGTAGTCCCAGGCTGGCCTTGAACTCACAACAATCCTCTTACCTCTGTCTCCCAAGTGCTGGGATTAAAGTTATGCACCACCAAGCACCACGCTGATTTTTAAGAATCAGGATCTTAAAAGGAAAAATAAACAAAGAGTATCAGGATCTTGGGAGACATTTATTTGTATCTTTGGATTCCCAGTACAAGAGGTAAAAGTATGGTTTTGTAAAAGTAATCAAAGAAATAATAGATAAAAATTTACCAGGGCTGGAGAGATGACTTAGCTGTTAAGGCTCTGGCTTTCGAAACATAAAAACCCAGGTTTGATTCCCCAGGACCCACATAAAACCAGATGCACAAAGTGGTGCATGCACCTGAAGTTATTTCCAGTGACTAGAGGCCCTGGCATGCCCATTCTCTCTCTCTCTCTCTCTCTCTCTCTCTCTCTCTCTCTCTCTCTCTCTCGCTCTCGCTCTCGCTCTCGCTCTCGCTCTCGCTCTCGCTCTCGCTCGCTCTCGCTCTCGCTCTCGCTCTCTCGCTCTCCTCTCTCTCTCCTCTCTCTCTCCTTGCAAATTAATTAATTTTAAAAACTTACCAAACTTGGCAAAAACATAAACCTACAAACTTAAGAAAAATCAATGAATCCCAAAGCGGATTAAGTAAAAAAAAAAAAATTCACCTCTAGTAAATTTCTGAATATTAAGGACAAAAAAAAAAAAGATTTAAAAATTCTGGTGAGAGAGACATTACCTACAGGGAAATACCAGTTAGAATGATAGCTGACTTCTCGTTAGGAAGACCTCGAACAGTTGTGGTCAAGGTGTGGGAAGCATAAAATGACGTCGGAATGGAAGCCAAGTGTCCACACTGCCTGTGAGAGGTTGAGCAGAGATCTGAGGACAGCAGCTCGGGCACTGAGAGATGTTCCTGCTTTGGGCAGTTGGATGAAGACCCCCCCACACACAGCTTGAGTGGGGCAAGGGCACAGTTGAGACATTTGTCATTCCTGGTGCATCTATGTGACCTGGAAGGCTTCCCAAAGCACAGAATTATGGCGTAGTAGGTCTGGGGTGGATTCAAACGGGTTCCTGGCAAGGTTAATGCTGCTGGTCCGGGAGCTGCTACTTCTAGAATCTTTGGCTGACAGAGAGCTCCAAGATCTCTGCTGGAGGTCCCTCTGGACCCCAGGGTATGCCTGGCTCTGGAAATAGGTGTTTCCAGTAGGGTCCCCAGGACTGGAAATGAGGAGGTCTCATCTGGCATCTGGGGCCTGCCACGGGCTAGCTGGATGGTCTCAGACAACTGCGGGTGTCTCCTGAGTCCACCTTGACCTTTCACAGATGAGCTCGTGAGGCTCAAATACAAGGTGCCTGTCCAAGCATGCTTGGAAGTGAGGCCTTCCAGGAGCGGGCCACATGGGTGGGCAGCTGTGTCTGGTGCTCACATTGGTCCTGTGCATGTACGTGGCCTTGTGAACATTGAACGATATGGCCCACCAACCCCTCTGATTCCCAGCGTGGCTCCCCAGCGGCTCCCAGGGTGTTTTCCCCAGTGCTCAGTGGCTTTGCACTGTAAGTAGAAGGGCAGACCTGGATGGGACTCCTGGCAGGCCTCCTGAGGATGCTTCCTGCCTGGGGTGCTGACCCCACACAAGTGAGAAAACACTGAGTCATCTCCTTCCAGAACACATCTTCCCTCACCCCTCTGAGCCTGCAGGTGTCTACATTCGGTCCTCTGCTTTCTTTCCCTGGGACACTCAAAGAGGTAGTAAGAGACCTCGCCTTCCTGGGTCCACCCAGACCCTCTGGGGAGTACCAAGGACATGATCTCTGATCAGCCCTTTATATTACAAGAGAAGCTGTCAATTTGGGGTTTTATAGTGAGATTTCCCAGGGAGACTCTGGGCTGGTGGTGGCCTACCTTGGCCACCCAGAACAAAATAGCACAGCCCTACTCACCCCAAGAGGTCCTAAGCCTGGGCCCTTCCTATAGGGTGAGGGACTGGCCTGGGTGACATGACAAGTCCCTGCCTTTTCTGAACCTGGGTGCCAACTGGGCTGGGGCCCTCATCCCACAGTGTTCCCAGTTTCAAAAGCTGGTTCATGATGTTATCCACAGTAACATCCTTGAGACAGACGATCACAGGCGAGGCAGGGACCTTCCATGTGTTGTCCCCTGCCCAAGCTCTGTCCCTCTGCTGGAAGCATGTGGGGACCACATGCTCCCCCAGCTTGGCCGAGTGCGCATATGACCAAGCTGTGCTGTGTCTGTTGCAGGCTTCCCCTATTCCAAACCTGACTCTCTCCCAGGACACAGGAAGGATGGCCTGGACCTCCGGGTAGGTACTCAGACCCTCCCTGCCTGTGGGCACTAACCACCCGTGGCTGCTGATCACACAGGGTTCCCATAGCTTCTTGACCTCACAACCTTGAGGACTGGCCTGGCCCGCCTGCCCCTGCCTGACACTCTGTCTCCAGCTCCTGCCGCCATAGCCTTTTTCATCCAGGACTAACTGAACCGTGTCTGGCCATACTCTGGCTCCTCTCTGTTCTGCCCCAGGTGCCAGGGAGACCCCAGTGTGCGGGGAAGAAGAAATATAGACCACCCAAATGGCCGGGGATACTCCGAGAGGCCTTTGCCTTCATCTTTCCCTAGGACTAGAGTTTAGTCAAGCCTGGAATGTTCTGTGTGTCATGGGCCAGTAGGAGCCAGTTTGGGGCTGAGATGTCAAGTCCTATTGTTACTGTCATGTAGATAATGCTTTTAGCTCATGTGACATTATGCAAGCCCATGTTCTGTCCTGCCTCAAAGCTATAAGCTGGCCCACTCTCCACTCCCGAGAGCCCCCTCCTCCCGTCTTGGGGTATCTGAATCCAAGAGCAGCAGGTGGTCTGCAGCCTGCTCACCCCACAGAAAGTCTGTCTTGTGCCCTTAGACCTGTAAGGAACCACTAGCATCCAGTCCTTATCCCACAGTGAGAATCCCTACGGTGGGGTCATCCTGAAGGCCAGTACATCCTCCCAACATGTGTGAACATAGAACCTTCCATGGTCCAGGGAGCCTCTCCCCAGTTTAAGGAAGAGTGTCCATTAACCAAGGCCATTTACCTCTCAGGAGAGGCCACTAGAAAACAGAGGCCTGTGTGTTTGTTGCTTCAGGGATCTCCGCAGGACTATGTAACTCAGGGCCAGGCACTGGGGCATTTTCTCTCTAAAGCCACAGAGGTACTCCCAAGATCAGGATGGTGTCTTCAGGAGCTGTGTGTCCTCTGGGGCCAGCCATTGTGTTCTTCATTTCCTCAGGCCGTCAGACCTGTTACTGTTTCTTTCCAAGGCCATCAAGTACTGTCCTCAGCCCCAGACACTTCTGCGTGCGTGGACTCTAGGGGACTCTCTTCCAGTAGCCTCTCTTCCTCTTCTGGGGTGGATGGTACACGCTGCATGCTTCTTTGAGATTTTGCCAAAGGACTTCTCCTACTTCGTCTTCCACAGGGAATGAAGGGGAATAAGAAACTGCACAGGACTTCTGAATAATGAGATACAGGTCCCTCCACCCAGGGCTGGGGTTCTGTGGACAGTGGGAATCCTGTCTTCTCACCCAGAGCAGCTCCTCTCCACTCAAGGAACCTATAGATCCAGTGTTCCTCGCTAGAGTCAAGTCAGGTCCTGGGAGAGGGAGTGTTTGCTTCGTCTAGGGGATGGCATTTGCTTTTTGCTGCCCAGATTCTGCCATCCTCTGGGGAGAGTCTTGGCTTGTAGAAGGCATTGGTATCTGTAGAGATTACGGTCCACCTGGTCCAGGTGAGAAGACCTGGTCTTCCTTCCTTCCAGAGCTACAGTGAGTGGACGTGTGTCCACTGGCTCAGTGGGTGGGAGGGAAGTGGGCCCTAGGAACCCTTGCCATGGACTCCCACGAGTAGATTCTAACTTTTTCTGTGGGTGACCCTGGTAACTATCACTGGGGTTCTTTCACCCCATGCTCATTCTCCTTCCGGTTTCCTTCTTACTCTCTTCAAGACCCATGTTTACTTTTGTGCCTCCTCATCAGGGAGGCTGGTCTCATCAGGAGATGCCTGGTCTGTCAAACAACCTGCCTTTCACCATGCAGCCGTTCCCAGCAGCTCAACCCTGATTCTTCTCCTTGGGGTTCCTGCTGGGTGTTTGTCCACATGGCCTGTGGTACTCCAGGGTTATCTATTAGGTGGTGTGTTGTTTTTTAATTGGGTTCTAGAAAGGATTTTGGAGGCCTAAGTAAAAGCACAGGTTTGGTGAGACCAAAAATCCATCATACCATGAGAGAAAGGGGGGGGGGAGGAGAGACTGAGACTGTGGGAGGGCATTATATCAAAAACCAACAAAAGGATACTCTCTGAGAAAAGCCATCAAAATGACTGATAGCATAAGCCAGATAAATCATGACCTCTTGACCATTATATATTACTCCTTGTCTGAACAATTGAAGGCAATCAGCTCTCTGAGAGAAAAAGGTCCTCTTAAGTTTTGCTCCAAGAGGATTTTGTCATGAGGGCCCAGTGATCCATCCAAGGCACCCTATGTCCCAAAGGCAACGGGAATGTCCTGATGACCAAGCCTGCTTACAGCCTGCTGCTGTAGGTCCCCCTGCAAGAGACAGTAATGAGTCTGATGTACCACCTGGTCTGTTATTAAGAAAATGGTTACAGGCTGCTTGCAGAGCCTCATGGGAACTCTTTGGAAGAAGTCCCATTTTGAAAACCCTGATTTTATAAGCAGACTGAATTTCATTGTCAAAATAGAGAGAGGCTAGCAGGTTGGGTTTTAAAAAATAGCATTGCTATAGTGTGTCTTTGCAAGAGCTATACTTAAAATTATTCTTAATAATTAGAAGTGTAGCTTTACAAGATACACACTTAAAATTATCCTTAATAATTAGAAGTCAAGGAATAAGGAAGACGCTGAAGTCACAAATAGGAGCAGGAATAAGTAGTTAATGGAGAGGCTGTAGAACTCATGATAGAGGCCAACTTAATAAACAAAGCGGGTGTGGCATCCATAAACTTGAATGCACCAAAAACATGGCAATTTCCAGACATCTTGGAAAAATACAAGTAATGTTAGTGATTTGAAATAAGAAATGGATGTAGTGAACAAAAAAGAACTTAAGACTACAGAGAGTAACTGACAAGCATAAACAGCAAGCTTAATCTAATAGATATGCAGATTAAAAATGATCTTTTGAATCCAGTTTTCAAGTGTTTGTAAAACATTTGCAAAAATGTTTGTGTCCGGAGGCAGAGGCAGGGAGATTGGCTACATAGAGAGTTCAAGGCCAACCTAGACTACATGAGACCCTTTCTCAAAAAATAAAAGGTTATGTATGTGACTATAAACAGTCTGAGATTAAATTCAAAACTCCCAGCTCTGTGTTTGGGCAAACTACTAAAACTTTCTGAATCTTTCATTTCCTAGAATTCAAATTAAGAGTCTCATCTCTGAGTTATTAGGAGGACAAATATGGTTGTGTGATCTTTTCACAAGTTCCATAGCATGGTTTCCACGTGAGTTGTGATTTCAAGAGCAAGTACTTACCTCTGAGATGGCTCATTACAATATGGGTTTTAGAGAGACAAAAAGGGGAGCCAGTGTGAGGTGCCCATCTCATTCCGACAGCAGATCTGGTGTTGGTTTTGAAAAGTAAAGCACATAGGTTCAGGAGTCCCATGCGATTATTGTATGATCTCAGATAAGTTCCTTAACCTCTCTGAGCCTTACCTGAGTGCTGAGATTACTGTCCACTCCCGGAGTTGCAACAAGATTCGAGCATGCGTGGGAATGAATGGGAGAGGTGATGACGTCCTGACACCTCCATGAAAACTGCAGGGAAATTGGCCAGGGTGGAGTCGGGCAGTGCTGCCCTGGGCTGGTCTCATGCCAGTCCATATGTGCAGGCAGAGCCCAGTGGGGTGCAGACTCCACTTTCCCTGCTCAGGAACAGTCTTGACCAGTCCTCTCCCTCTCCCTCTCCCTCTCCCTCTCCCTCTTCTTCTTCCTCTTCTTCTTCTCCCTCTCCCTCACCTCTCCCCTTCTCTCCCCTTCTTTCTACCTGGAAAGCAGGTTGCCTCTGGAAGGCTAGCTATAGCTGGCTCTGCTGCTGGAAGCGGGGCCACCTGAGTCCAGGGAAGTGAGGGGCCTGGGCAGCTGACCGCCTGTGATGCCGAATGTCAGGCACTAGATGGCAGCATTCCTCCTCTGCATGGGGCAGGCCAGGCTGCATAGGCAGGTCCAAGGCTGGCTTTAGGAGAGAGGTTCCTGGTAGACAAATGCGCCTGGATTACTGAAAATATGTCCCAAACTTCTTTTGAAAATGCTGAAGGAGAAGTGGCGTAAGTGAGAGATCTTGGGAAGTTACTGACAGGTGTGAGAAGCCTCTCAGCATTCAGGGCTAGCATGGGGACACTAACCCAGAGACAGTCATTGGGAAACATCATATGTTAATACAGCGATTTTAGAAATCCAGTTAATGCAAAAAGAGATACATAAAGAGAAAAATATCAAAAATCTAAACAAAGATCAATTCTAATCCTCCACTTTGCACACTTACCCTCTGGGTCTAGCAGTGTGGCAGGAAGGTCATGGCTTCTCTCTGACTCAGTTTCCTTGTTTCAAATGAAGCACTCTGGAAGTAGGGTGGGGGTCACACTCTTTGGGGTCCATAGCCAGCTCCCCATTTATCGCCTGCTGCAGTAAGACAGTGGCTTTCTTTGTAATGCTATCTGCAGACTGAGCATCCAATCTCCCTCTCCCTGAAATGTAACCCCTGTGCTTAGTTCCAGAAGTCCCTGCCAACAGTCCTGACCTCGTACCAGCCCTTGGGCTAGTGCTGGGGCATGAGGCATGAGTAGGACCCTCTCTTCATGGGGCTCAGATTAAGGCACAGCCCTCAGGCAGACAGCAGGCACTCGTGGGGGCCTCCAGTCGTGAGGACCCTGCATAAAGCTTTGCGGGTGATATAGGTGTTTGTTTTTCTAAGTGGGCAGAAGAGAATGAATCTAGCATATTATTAGAGATCATAGTGGACTGCCAACACATGCCACAGGCAGATGAGGGAGGTACCTGAGTCAGCCAGAAGGGACTTCCAGCTCTAGCCCCCCCCCCAATGTCATTCCTTAAGTGTTATTGCCAGGGACAGAGCTACTCTGTACTGTACGAGGTGTCAGGGACTGTCAGACTGTCCTTTAATCCTCAGAGCAGTCACCATAGAGCTCTGGGGGTGTCTATGGTTCCCCAGGGGGACAGGCAGAGGCCCCTCTTGTCTTGGGGCTCATTCACAGCCATGGAGCTGGGTGGGATCTGGGGGTCTCTGGGAATGGAACAGGAGATGAGTCATGGTTCCAGGAGGCATTGGCCAGTGAGTCCTCCTTGGCTGTCTTGTGGGCACAGAGAGTGAGTCCTGGGTTTTCTCAGAGCACTGGGACAGCAAGCTGTGGACACAGGAGCAGAGCTCACAGCCTCACACACACACCTCACTCACAGTGTGAACAGAGAAAATGGTGTTGGGCTGCCCTCTGGAGGCCATGCCAGGGCCTGGTACGCCTGAGGCCAGGCAGGGTTTGCAGAGGTCTCTGAGGAAAGTCCTGGACATCACTCTCCATAGTCTGCCTTTGCCATCCATCCATCACCTAAGCCCACCGCTGTGCCACAGACACCCTCTTCCCTAAGCTGTGTGAGGACCAAGGTGCATGGAAGATTATCTCCCCTCCCCACCACTGCCTGCCCCATGCAGCCTGCCTCTTGCCGCCCTCTTTCTCTCTCTCTCTCTCTCTTCCAGAACGCCAACCTGGTCCCTTGTGGAGCAGACCTGGATGCCAGCTGGGGCATGCGAGGTACACACAGTGAAGACCCCCGAGGGTCTCTGGCTAGGCAGGGATCCCTAACACAGCCTTATTCTGAGGCCGCCCTCTGGGACCTGCTGACAGAATGCTCTGTGGGGTCCCTGGGAGGGGGCACGCCAATTGACCTCCACATTCTCTCCTTCCTGTGCTGCTAGGGTCCATCCAGGCTTAGTGGGCACTGTGCATCTCTTGGGGTGGGGACAGTGCCACAGTGCCAGATTGCAGGTCAAAGCCCTCTTCCTGCCCTCACTCACCATTGCCTGCTGGCATGTATGTGACTCTGGGCTTCAAACCAGATGGCTGGGAGGTGAGAGTGATTATATTCACCTGGTCTTGTAGCAGGTACCCCTAGAGTACCCCTTTCCAAGCTCTGAGCAGAGCCCCACACCTGGCTATGCGTACCTCGTTGTCACCCTCTGGGATGCCGAGGGACCCCAGCTCTTGTGGACAAGCTCTCACGTGGATGATGGTATCTGGGTATCACAACCTGCTCCTACACTGGTTGTCCAAGTACCCGGCCACAAAGCTGGCTATCGAGAACCCTCGTGGTGAGACCTAGAGACCCCCACCTCAGGGATCATCTGTCTAGAATAGTTTGAGGCTTTTCGTCTAGGAAAAAAGAATGGTCAAAAGTTAGCAGGCAGGGCTCAGCAGCTTAAAGGAAGTAGAGCAAAGATGGAGATAGTCGTAGGCTGGAGTGTAAGGACACGTGTCAGAAAAGGTGACAGTCTCCACAACACCCCAACAAACTGCACATTTGAGTAAACAAAGACAGGTGTCTTTCTCAATGTCCCAGCCAAGGAGCACAGTGCCACTGCCCAGCTTCCGGTCTGGCCTCCAGCCTCCTGACCATGCCTCCTGCTCTGTTTCTCATGGGAGATCCTCAGGGCTCCTTCCCTGTAGCCTGAGACCAGAGCCCCATATAGGATGCTCAGGGGATCCGAGCCAGCTGTGGGGAGCATGGGTGTCCCCCAAGAAGGGAATTGCTTCCACCCTGGGCTGGGTTCTTGTGCTTACTAAGTCGGCCTGTGTTCTGTGCTTTCTCTTACAGAGTACAAGGTAAGAGAGGCTGCCCGTGCTAATGGCCTCTTCTGCGTGTGTGCCGTACCTGTCCAGGTGAACGTTCCTTTTTCTTGTGCTTTTCCTATGAAATGTGGGTGTCTGAAGCCCACGCAAGTATGTATTCCAGTTTTCCTTTTGGCCCACTCTTTGATCCAGTGGGATTTGCTTCTGGAGGTGACTCCGTGGTTTCTTCCTTGCAGATCTACCCTTATGACTCCCTCATCGTGACAAACAGAATCCGAGTTAAACTGCCCAAAGATGTGGACCGGACGAGGCTGGAGGTAAGGAGGGCTGGGAGGGTTGTGTCTGAGCCTTCATAAGCCTCGGCCATGGTGTCAGACTCAGGACTGCCCAGGGACAGTACAGAGCTCAGGGTCAAGGACCTAGAAAGCTTCAAAAGCTAAGGCACCAACTTCCCTAGCTTTGTAGAGGGGCCCTGGCCTGTGGGTGGGGTGGGGAGGGCAGTGAGGAGTCCTCGATGGTCCCCTCTTGAGTTTTGCTGTGGAGAAATGGCCCAGCTCATGTGAGTCAGTTTCTCAGCTCTCTGTGAGTTTACAACGGAATACATCTAAACAAAGATGTTTCCATGTGGCCATCAGCAGAGTAGTGTTGGCTGAAAAAACAAACTTTGTTGAAGACCTGTGATGCACCAAGGCCTAAGTACCTGTGCCATGCCTCTGTGCTCTTTAAAAGCACTTGATAGCAAGCAGTACCAGTGTGTGGGGGTCCCCTCCTGAGCCCTGCACACAGGAACATTGCTTTTCCATTCCTGTCATTGGAGTGAGGGGTTGCCAGGCTCCCGAGAGCAGAGGTCAATGTTCCATTTATGCCCCAGGCTGGGAAGTATGTATGCCAGCGCCAGACCCTACCCAACCTGCTCTCTGTACAGTGGCTCTGGCTCCAGCCAAGGCAAAAATACAGCCAAGTGCCCAGGTCTCAGGAGGGTGAACTGAGCAGAGACCCAGTAGGTAGGTCAGCAAAGGGTTGTTCTCTGAAGTGAGATGGCAGGTCTGGCATGTGTGCTGGGGCACAGGGCATGGGGGATCCTGTCTGTGTTCAGAGAAGGGAGTCATGCTGGCCCTTAAAAATAGTCAGGACTTTCATGGAGGCAGAGAAGGAAGACAGTGAGTGGATGCTTCTGGTCAGAGCCTGTAGGATGCGGCCTTGGGCAGGAGGGTGTCATGGCGGCAGTACCAGTGGCCATGTGTGCTTGAGCCTTCATCATCAGACTCTTCAGATGAGGACACAGAGCCACCTGGGTGAGTCACTGTGCAGATGGGCCAGGTGAGAAGCTCTTTCCCTGGGGCCTGAGAATAGTAGTCCCTAGGCACGGAGAGTGACCATCAGAAGCTAACGAGGGTACAGCTGCACGTCTCTTCAACCTTCTGTGTTGTAACTGATAGGAACTTGACCCAGCGTGACTTACACAGAAAGGGAATAAACTTCTCACATGACTGATGGTGTGGTTTGATCAAGACAGTATGCAGTGTCTGCAGAAGCCAGTTCCTTTCTGTCTGTCTCCTGACTGTGTGGTCACCGTGATGGCTCTGGGGAGATATTTTTACCTTCCTTCCCAGGCCTACCTTTCCTCTCTCTGTGTCCTTGCCAAGTCCTCACTGGCTTTCTGGGTGGTCACTATGCCCACCTCTAAATTGGCCCAGGTGACACAATGCACAGCTAGACAATGCATCCCCCACCCGAGCCTGGAGTTGGGGGCTGTGGGTGCCATCTGAGCTGGAGGGACCTAAGTAACTCCTGGAGGAAAACTAAGGCACGGCAAGCTTTTACCAAGTAGTTAGTCAGTACCGCACTGGTCAAGGACCAAAGATGGCCAGTTAGCAGGACACTGGGACCTCACCCAGCAAAAGAGAAAAGCCACCGAAGCATTCTTGCACTGCAGCGTGTACGTCATCCGTGGGAGGAGCACACAGCTGGAAAGCTGTGTGAGCTCGGGTGGGGGGGCCACCCTCTGGAGGCAGGGAGGACAGGGATCACACAGTACTGCCTCCCACCTCGGCCGCCGTGCCTGCCTGGGACCCTGAGTACTGGGTTCTGGGAGGCCCTGCCTAAATGTCAGATGTGAACGGAGGAGGTGGTCACATCAACCCTTTCTATAGATGACACCAGAACCGAATGGCCCACAGGGAGGATCTTGGTCTCCCTGTTGTAGCTAGGGCCTTGTCACATCCCAGGTGCACGACTGAGACAAGGAAGGTGCTTCTAGGCTCTTGGTGGCTCACAGGTCAGGACCACGACCAGCCCAGGGAGCTCTTACTTATTCCTTTAAACAGGGTGTCCTCATAAGCTACCGAGGTGCTATGGCTGTGGCCTCACCCCAAGAGGCATCTCAGATCTCAGGTGACATTCATTGACTAGCAACTCCTATAACCCCCTGGGAACCTGCCAGGACTCCCTGCTTCCCTTTGGGATGAGGTCTACCTTGCATTACTTCTGGTTTTCCTGTGAGCGGGCATGCTGAAGAAGCCTGGTGCAACCTGGGGAGATAGTTAAACTTTTATTTTTCCTCTTCAAGGCATTCTCATGTAGTCCAGGCTGGTCTTGAGCTTGCTATGTAGCTAAGGCTGGCCTTGAATTTCTGATCCTTGTACCTCCACTGGCCAAGTGCTGGGATTTCAGGCATGTACTATCATACCCAGTTTTTGGGGGTGCTGGAGATCAAACTCAGGGCTTCACACATGGGAGGCAAGCACTGCACCACTAAATTATGTTCCCAGCCTGGTTTAATCTTGCAAGGGCGTGACTCTCAGTTATTCCTGATCTAGCTCAGCCATCCAGGAGGAAATGGAATGAGTTAGTACAAGTTAGAGCACATCTCTGTTTCCTCATCAGCCTGGTATCCTCACCTCAGGAGCAGAAGGCACCCCTGGCGGTTTTATGTAGGGAAAAGGTTTAATTTTAAAATGAAATAAAACCAATTGAAAGCTATAATAAATGGCTAGAGTGATGGCGAGCTCCCAGAAGTCTCTTCTTGTACAAACACCGGTGATAACCAAGTTATCTTTTAGATAAGGGGACACACAGTATACTCAGTGTGACATCCTGTATTTTTCACTGAAATTTGACACAGACGTTTTCTGTGCCAATGAATGGTGTCCAGCCCACTTTACAAGTGGCCTTCTGCTGGTTTCTTGCATTTCCTAAGTCCAGCCTGTGTCCTAATGAACAGCACTGCGGCTCACACCCCATCAAGCTAGTCACAGGGCAACACTTGCTGCAAGGCAGGTTGGGAGGTGGAGTCATTGTGTGGAATCCAGGAAGAGTCTCTGGATTTGGTGGGCAGAGGATGGTGTCCTCGGTAGCTCTGCAGGGTCCGTCCCCAGACCACTGATGACCATTGTCATCAACTCTCAGGGCCACACTGGGTGTCTGAGTCTTCCACTCATTCTGGAAATCCTCACTGGTACTGACCAGGCCACAGGGGAGGCCGGTGGGCACATCCAGGCATGAGCACTGCCCTGATAGAGCCAGTCTGATGTAGGAAACAGAGTTCCTTCAACTCATTATCCAAATAAGTATGCATAATTACACATGGGCATTAGGGGTCTGAAGGAAAGGAACATAGGCCTGTGAGTGTGTGTTTAAAATAAGGAAATTATAACTGTGTATAGTACGCCTGTGTGCACGTGTGCTAGTGTGTGAGTTCGTGTATGTCTTACAGCAAACTACCAGGAGGACACCAAGGGGCGTTGAGGCCTCATAAGAAAGCTGAGAGGCTGGGCCTGTCCAGGTGCAGGGGAGGATGGGCCAGGCCCTGTAGGTCTGTGCCCAGGCAGTTTGGCTTTTTGTCTGAGAACAGTGGCAGGGACAGTGAATGGTTTAGCGGGTCCATGATTGCCTTGTGAAGCGTAGGCTGGCTGTGTGCATATAAGGAGGCTGTTGAGGGGTCAAACAAATCATCGAGCAAGACATGATGGTATCTTGGATGGGACATAGCTGGCCGAGCTGAGGGTGAGATGTGGACAGAGACCGGAAAGTGACTATATTTAGTCCATGTGACACACAGGTCCCACCTGACTGCGCCTGGTTCTGTACCAAGGACATGATCCATTTTAACTGTTTGATTTTCACAACTCCCGCCAAAATGACACATGAAGTGGAAAGGCTTCTTCCGCTCTAAGGCCTGGAGCCATGTCTGGTGCTTCCTTCAAGGGTTGGTGGTTTCTGGGTGCTGACAGGGCTGGGTGACTGGGAGGAGGCTGTTGCGGGGGCCTGTCGTTTCCCGGGGACCTTCATCACATCACAGGTCCCGAGACGCCCCACACGTTTGCATCTGCAGCAAGCCCAGGCTGGACCGAGCTGGAAGTGAGAACCTTGTGGTTTAAGTCTCTTCCTTGTTCAGACACCCTTGACTTGTCTTGTGAGAAGGTCTGAGCACCCTGACCGCTGATGCTCGAGGCTCACCATGAGGGGTTTGAGTCCCCTGGCGCTTCCTGGCAGAGACAAAAGATAGGCACACTCATGCTCATGTGGAGGCCAGGTGGCTGCAGTGGACCGAGGGGGCATTGTTCCTAGGAGAGGGAAGGAGGGTACAGTGCGCAGAGAGGCCCTGCTGACTTCCTAGAGCTGAGAGCCAGCCAGGTCAGCGGGGAGTCAGGGTGGGGTACATGGCACGGCTCTGGCGCCTGCTTGGGTACAACTCAGGAGGCCTCTGGGAGTGGTGGTATTTGAGATAGGATCTTCGGGATGAGGAATGCTGGTTGACATAGTGGAAAGGGCACAACCAGCCCTGCTCAGGAACCAGTGTGTGCCACCGGGCAACAGAAACACACAAGGGTGAGGCTGGCCTGCCCTCTGTAGAAACACCGCCCTGGCTTCCTTCCTGTAGCTTCCCAAGGAGCCTTTGGCCTTGGAAGGCACCTGAGGGGATTTTGGGAGCCAGAGACTAGGGAGTGGCTGAGATCAGACAGCTTTTCTAGCCCAGGCAATCAGTTGCACCCCACAATTCTCCCCCTGTGGAAGGCATGTGGGGAGTCTGACCTCTCACCCTAAACCCCACCTCACCAGAAGTCAGACATTCTCTGCCAGGCACAGGCTCCCCTGCCTCTCCTGCCCTCATGAATGCAGCCCACCCTCTGCAATGGAGTCAGGTCTAAAGCTGGGGGGATGGTGGAATGGGGGGGGAATTTACAAACAGGGAAAGAATTCCAGGCAACCCATAGCTGTGGAGCGCTCCTAGAGGAGGCTTGCTGGTGGTGTGTGCGCTCCTCTGTGTGCAGGCGTAGTGATGAGACAGGGTTCTGGAATGCCAAGTCCTCTCTCTTCTAGTAACCCCACAGCTGGGCCCCCAAACCCCATGCAGAGTACATGGATCCAGTGACTTGTGAAAGTGCGTACACTTTTCAGGGGTTACCATATCTCCTGTCCCCAACCCTCCCCACCCCTCCTTTCTCTTCTCTCTCTCTCTCTCTCTTTTGCTGTTTATTTGTAATATTATTTATTTATTTGCAAGCAGAGAGAGAGACAGAAAGAGAATGGGTGCATATTTATTTGCAAGCAGAAAGAGACACAGAGAGATAATGAGCACACAAATGAACTTTAAATGCATGCCTCACTGTCTTTACATGGGCACTGGGGAATTGAACTAGGGTCATTAGGTTTTCAGGTGGGTGCCTTGACCACTGAGCCATCTCTCCAGCCCTCCTTTTTGCGGTGTTCTTGAGGTAGGGTCTCTCTCACTCTATCCCAGGCTGACCTTGAACTCACTCTGTACTCCCAGGCTGGCCTTAAACTCCTGGCCATCCTCCTACCTCTGCTTCCCAAGTGCTGGGATTAAAGGCGTGTGCCACCACGCCCAGCTCTTTATTTATTTATTTATTTTTGAGATTGAGTCTTGTGTGGCTCAGGATGGCCTTGAACTTCTTATGTATCCTAGACTGGCCTCAAGTCCCTGCTCCTTCTGCCTCAGCCTCCAGAGCGCCTGCTCCACCACAACTAGCTCTCTGTCGCCCATTTTCTTTCTCAATTATTACAATGACCTTTAGTATTAATGTCTCTGTTCTAAAGTTGAGGTAACTTCCTTGTTTTTGGCAAGAATTTGTTTTTTAATGGTGGTAAAAGTCACCGTTTTTTTTTTACCACTTGGAAATGTGCAGCTCAGTGCATTTTGTACATTCATAATGTTGCATAACCATCACCATCATCTATGTTCCAGAACATTCCCATCACCCCAAAAGGAAAAAGCCCACACCCCTCATCAGCCACTCCCATTCCTCGCCTCCCACCCTTGGCAACACTGCTTTGTCTCTGTCCCTCTGGGTTTGCAGGGTGTGGAGTCATGCAGTACTGGCCTAGGTCTGGCTTCTCTCACTTGGCCTGATGGCTTCGAGGCTTGTCCAGCGCATTGCCTGTGTGTCAGAACGTGGCCGCTTAGGGTTGAATACTGCTGTGTTGTGTGGCTTGGCTCATTTTGTTTCGCTACTATCTCATTTCCTGTCACCTGGCTTGTTCCTGCCTTTGGCTCTTGGGAAAGATGCCATGTCTATGGATGCTCAGATACCTATGTGAGTCACCTCTGTTCTGAATGTCCCCCTGGGGCCTGAGGCTGAGTCACTCATCACTCACTTGGGTCATTGTGGAGGACTTGCCTGATCACTTTCCATATCGCTGCCCCAAGGCCTGCTTTGGGAAGAGGTGGCAAGAAGTCAATCTGGAGAGGGCCTGCCCTCCTGCTGCCTCACCCATCCCCAGCCTCCTTGTCTCCCACGTTAGATGACAGGAAGAGAACAGTGCTGCACAAGCAGAGTCCAAGACTCTTGGACAGGCTTCTCAGGGAGGGTGCCTGAAGCCACCTGAGCCATGCCTTGAGGGGTGAGATGTGGTTTCTTTTTCTTGGGGTGGGGGTGAGCCCAGGCTGCCCTTGAAATTACTATATAGTCGAGGATGACCTTAAACTTCTGATCTGCCTGCTTCCACCCCTAAATGCTGGGATTCTAGGCATGTTCCTCCATGCCCAGCTGAGATGTGGTTTCTCAGAACCCATTGTGAGAGCAAAGGGGCAGATACAGGCCAAGAAGAGGCTCAGTGTGGTGGTTGGTAAGGGGCTTCACTGTGCTTGCCTGATTGTCCCAAGCCATCATGAACACAGCCAACTTTGGTGCTAGATGCTGACTGAATGGCACTGATCCATTCGTACTCATGACTTCAGGAAGTGGGCACTGGACAACCATGGAACAGATGTCCAGATGGACTCTTCCAGAAACCCTCTCAGTCATGTCACCCATGGCGTCCAGGCATTTGAACACCAAGTTATGTAGCCCAGGAGCTGGGTTCAGTGACAAAGAATGACCCACTTTCAGTCACACGCTAGAGGCAAGGCCTGGGAGGGTTTGGGCCATGGCCTTGGCCTGATCTAGCTTCTTTACTGCCTGGTCACCTTTCAGCTTCCTCAGCTGGGAAATGGGGGTAGAACATCACCCACTTTCTGTTCTCTAGTGACATCTGTGACAGTTAAATAAAGCAATAGACAAGACCACCTAAGGAAATCTACAAAAGACTCAGACAGATGGAAGGCCCGTCTGTCTCAGGGTATAGTTGTGAACTTGGCTTCAGAGAAGGTGTCCGTAGGAGTTTGGAGTCAGGAGTGCTGGGTAGCTCTGTACTGGTCCTTATGTGTCCTTAGCCAAGCCTCTGTCCTCTGGGCTTGTGTCTGTCACTGAAAAGAGGCAACTGGAGAAACACTCCAGGGCCTAAGGGTGCGGAGAAGGACACTGTCCTCAGCGCCAGCCCATCTCACTGGAGAGCCCCAGAGAGGGGGCCCAGTGAGTGCATTGCTTCAAAGTTCTGGGGTAAAAGCCCTGACTACAGGAGTTCCCAAAAGGCTGGGCTTGGCTGCCTGTCCGATATGTCCATTATTGAGTCATGGTGAAGAGATTTCATCTGTAGCGCTGTTGGAAAGACCATTTGCAGGCTTCCGGTTTAAATAGAAGGACTGAGGGAACAGCAGGGGTGTTTTTTGTTTTGTTTTTAATATAAATTTATTGTCCATAATGAGTTACATTATTTAGTGGGCAAACCATGAGTTGTTATCCCAAATTCTCCAATTCCCCCCTCCCCCTCCCTGATCAGTTGGATATCCTCCTTCGTGGGCTGTCTGTATTAGTCCTTGTGGCAAGGGATCCTGGATATCCTAGTACTCAGCCTGGTCTTCCTGGCCCAAGTGTGTTGTTACTGATGGGTGCCATGCCTCCTGACAGTCTCCCCCACCACGGCTCTCACAATCTTTCCGCCCCCTCTTCCGCTCAGTTCCC
>PVHP010005780.1:0-27259 GCA_004024765.1 Zapus hudsonius
TTTTTTTCCCAGGGCTCTTCTTCTTGAGTCCTTTTTCGATTCCTGAGACCCTCTCATCTCCATCTGGTGTTGTCTGAGCTTCCCCCACATAAATCTTGGTTCCCCCCGCCAAATCTGGCCAGGTGGGGGGAGACCTGACTGACTTTTAATGTCTCTTTAATTCTGGTCTCTGTTCTGACTGTCTCTAATTTATCATGTGTGGATTCTCATTCTGGATCAAACATGTGGGCTCTCTCCTTTTCCCCACTTACCCCCTTGAGAAAGCATGCCAAGCGTGTTTCTCTTTAATCTCAGTCTCCCCGCTGTTTCGCTGTCTCTGAACTTACTATGCACAGATTGCCACTTGGGGTCTGCTACATGGGCGCTCCATGTGTTTGGAGCCCCTTTTTCAACTTCACTTTATAACATGCTTCCCAGCTCCATTCTAATTTCACTTTCTAAACCCCAGTAGATTTGGCTTGGTGTTTGCAACCCCTTCTGAACGACATTTTGTAAGCCCGTTTTTCTAGCTTTCACGGGTTCCTGACTTCATTCTAATTTTACTCTCAAGCTTCAATTTCTCATTAACTCCCACTTTTCTGAAATGTTTTCCACATGAAAATGTTCCAATCTTCCTTTCCTGGTTCCAATTCCCTTTTTAAATAAACTCCACAAACTGTAGTTTCTCCTCAAATAAACTCAATAATTTATAATTTGTCCTTTTTGGTTCAGTCTTTATTATTAAAAATTAGGAAAGAACCCGAAACTCGAGTTATAAATCTGGGGGACCTCCTGAACCCCAAAATTCACACATCACCACTTCTGCACTCAGCTGCCAAGAGACCACATATGCCCTGGCTGGGGCATCATCTTGAGGTTTCCAAGAACTTGCTTTTCTAAATAAGTGACACAAGGCTATTGAGACTAAATCAATGTCAGCACATTGAGATTTTGAGTTTCTTTTTCTACCTCACTACAATATAAATTATACTAATAAATCATATGTTAGCCGGGTGTGGTGGTGCACTTCCTTTAAGCCCAGCACTTGGGAGGCAGAGGTAGGAGGATCGCCATGAGTTCAAGGCCACCCTGAGACTACATAGTGAATTCCAGGTCATCCTGGGCTAGAGTGAGACCCTACCTCAAAAAACAAAAACAAAAAATCATGTTGTTTAAATTCATGGTAAACTGGGTTGTGGGAAAAGGGTTTGATCTCACACTGTAAGCAGACTTACACCATGTCTTAAAAGCAAAATGGCCAAATGCCCCTGTGAGGAAAAGAATGACAAGCAGTTTTTTCTGTTTTATCTAAGATTACTAACACTTCATTAGAATGCAGTTCTCAGACTTTTGGAACAGAAAAAGGAACATAAAAAGCAAGTGCTAACCTTTAACTAAGGCATAAAGTGAGCTTGAATAATTTAACATGTAAGTAGATAACCTTAATTTGTTACATATTATAAATGTAATTCAGATTTGTCATTATTGGGTTTATAATTCAGGTTTCATCAAAGGCCTCCAAGCAGTTTAGGGATTATTGGGGGTAAAAGGAATCTGCTAAGTGTGGTGGATCATACCTTTATTCCCAGCACCAAGCATTTTAGGGGATTATTGGGAGTCACAAGATTCTACTGGGTGTGGTGGCTCACAACTTTAATCCCAGCACTTGAGAAGGGCAAAAGCAGTAAAATCAGGAGCTCAAAGCCAGCCTGTCCCAATGACATAAGGTCTCTTAATTCTCAAGCTACCCAAATTAACTTTGGGGATACTCTCATGTCTTTTTTGTTTTTTTAATTTTCAAGCAGAGACAGACATGGAGACAGAATGGGTACACCAGGACCACTAGCAGCTGCAAATTACAGATGCATGTGCCACCTTGTGTATCTGGCTCTACATGAGTTACTTTGCAGGCAAGCACCTTAACCACTAAGCCATCTCTCTAGCGTCCCCTAAGGTCTTACTCTAGTCCAGGCTGTCCTGGAATTCACTATGTAGTCTTAGGGTAGCCTTGAACTCAGTGATTCTGCTCTCTCTCCTCCTGGGATTAAAGGCATGCGCCACCACGCCCAGCTTTTTTTTTGGAGGGGGGCACCATTGTATTTTTAAAGTAAGTTTTGACCATATGGAGACTTTAAGGACCTAGGAGGAGCTCTATGGCTCAGCATATGTGTCACGTGCCATGATGATGCCATATGCCTTGTAGACCATGTGGCTTCCCTCAGAAGCAGAGGCTCTTTCCCTCTGTTATCACAGTCCTGCACACTGTACACTGATTGGAGTTCTATCTTAGGGCCTCCGTTATCTCTCTGATCAAGAGAATAGGTAGCCAGGCATGGTGGCACATACCTTTAATTCCAGCACTTGGGAGGCAGAGGTAGGAGGATCACCATGAGACTACATAGTGAATTCCAGGTCAGTCTGGGCTAGAGCAAGACCCTAACTCAAAAAACAAACAAACAAACAAACAAAAGTATTTCAGGTTTCTTTTTAATAAAACAAATTTGTGCAGCAGCTCTAAGATACAGCCCACAATCAATCTTTTCGCAGAGGAATGGTTTCCTCCCTGATGCCCTCTTTGGTCACAATGCAGATCCTGAGAGCATCTCCAGTATACACATCTCTCTCAGCTGCAGAAACAAAGACGTCTTTCACCAGTCTCATCGCTCTGTCCAAAGACAGCGGGACATGTTCTACATTCTGCATGTTCTTGAAACCGACCTGGAGGAACAGAAGCTCAGATGAGGTGTCATGCGACCCTAAGATTCAATATCCCACCCCCAGTGGATATAACAGGTCACGTTAGGATGCTATTCACACTAAGGTTCTAAAGACCTTCTAGAACTAGCTGAATCACACCAAATATCTAGCAAAGCTAACACTCTTATGCAGTGCAAATCTACTAAGGCAAACACGGGTGCTGCAAGACAAAGTGTTCTAACTAAAAAGAAAAAGATGCAGGATGGCTCCTGTCATGGTTTGATCCAGGTGTTCCCCACAAACAAATGAATGTGTTCTGATTGATAGATCCAAAGCTGACGGCAGTTTGGATTTTACAACCTCGCTAGAGCTGTGTTGTTGGGGGTAGGCTTATGGGGGTTATAAGCCAGCTTCCCCTTGCTGCTCTTTGCAGTGCTGTGGTGGAGGTGATGCCCACCCCTCTGCTCACGCCATCATTTTCCCTGCCAGGATGGAGTCTCCCCTCGAGTTCATATGCCTAATAAACCCTTTCCTCCACAAGCCGCTTTTGTTTGGCTTCTTTCTGAGCAGCAACTAGAATGCTGACAGCAACAGCTCCTAACAGTCATTATCAAAGACTGCTAGAAGAAGGTTCCAGCAGAGAGCTCTGTTTAGGTGAGTGCTCAAGGACACAAAGAGCTAAAGAGCATCTGATCCTGAGCAAGGTGTAGGTGGTAGAAGATGAGACAGACAATCAAGAAGCAGAGGGCTACCCATAGGAATCACGTATTACAGAAGTAAAGATGCTGGGGGCTGGAGAGATAAATGATGACTCATCAGTTAAAGACACTTGCAAAACCTGATGACCTGGGTGCAATTCCCCAGTACCCATGAAAAGCCAGATGCACAAAGTGCGACATGGCAAGAGGCTCTGGTGCACCTATCTCTCTGCTTGAAAGTAAATTTTTAATATGTATGTATTTATGTGTGTGTGTGTAAAAAATAAGCTACTTCTCTTTCCACTTTTAAAAAAAGCCAGGTGTGGTGGTGCATGCCTTTAATTCCAGCATTCAGAAGGCAGAGGAAGGAGGATCGTCACTGTGAATTCAAGACCACCCTGATACCAGGTCAGCCTGGCTAGAGCGAAGACCCTAACTTGAAACCCCATTCCTCCACCCCCATTTTTTTTTTGAGATAGGGTCTCGCTCTAGCCCAGGCTGACCTGGAATTCACTACGTACGTGGAACTCATAGCGATTCTCCTACTTCTGCCCCTCAGAGTGCTGGGACTAAAGATATGCACCACCATGCTCGGCAATTTTTTTTTTAAGTGAACAGGATGATTTAAGCTTGGAGGCTCAAAGTAGATTAGGAAATAAAATGCAATTTAAGTCTGAATCTAAAAATCTATAATGGAAAAGAACAAATTAAAAGTATGCTTGGCCGACTTAACGGTTAAGGGGGCTGAGAAAGGATCTCATGAAGACTGCAACCACTTTGGAAGAGGACTGGAGGGCAGCACTGCATCTGGGTCTTCATAGCGGCACAGCCCAAGCTGCCATAGGTCGAAGCAAAAGCCCGTTACCTGGTTGTCCAGCAGGGGCTGTAGCATGGCACTTGCAGAGCCACCAGCCTTGAAGGAGTCTCTCTGGTAGGAGCCCACTGGGTCAAAACTGTACACAGCTCCCTTCCCTTAAAGAAAACAGTTTGTGTAAAGATATGGTGAAAATGAATCCAGCCAAAATCTGAAACAAAGTTTATCATCAAATTAGCTAAAACTTTAGGCAAAGGTTAACGGCACTTACTTGTAAAGCCTACCAACCTGGGTTAAATTCCCAGTAGCCATATATAAAGCCAGATATACAAGTGGCACATGTGTTTGGAGTTTGTTTGCTGTGACAAGAGGCATGCCTCTCTCAAATAAATAAATAGAATATTATTTAGAAAATAAAAGAACTATGTTATTTTATGTATCAACCTAACTTGCCTATACCTAAACCTAAGGAGGTAAAATGATCAGTTTGCCAAAGATTCTATGGGGGTAGCAGTTATATGCCAGATGAAAACAAACTAGTTCCTGCCATGCGTGGTGGCACATACCTTTAGTCCCAGCACTCAGAAGGCAGAGGTAGGAGGATTGCCGAGAGTTCGAGACCACCCTGAGACTACATAGTGAATTCTAGGTTGACCTGGGCTAGAATAAAATCCTATCTCCAAAAATAAATAAATAAAATAAAAAAAAATCAGTTCTTTTTTAAAAAATATTTTATTTATTCATTTTCAAGCAGAGAGAGAGAGAGAGAGAGAGAGAGAGAGAGAGAGAGAGAGAGAGAGAGAGAGAGCGAGCGAGCACGCACACCAGGGCTACCACCTTGTGGGTCTGGCTTATGTGGGTCCTGGGGAATTGAACCCAGGGCCTTAGGCACTGGAGGCAAACGCTTTAACTGCTGAGCCATCTCTCCAGCCCATAAATCAGTTCTTAAGACAGAGAGGAATAAAGCTGGGGAAGAGAACAGACCTCTATTTATAGGTTCCCCAGGGTCCCACTCCATCACAGAGAGCTTTCCTTTACCTGCCCTTTCAATAAAACTTTGCTTGCTTACCCTGAGAAAGTGATTGAGAGGAGATACATACATATACAGTACCCCGATGCTCTGTAATACAGTCTGCGTTTTGTCCCGGAGACTTGAGCCTGTCCTAATATTGTTACTTGAGAATCTTACTGCTAAACACTAAGAAACTTACCCTATTAGTTAATCCTAAGTCAAATTCCTCATAGCCTTATCTTCATCTTCAGAATCCCTTGCTATGGATCCAGCTAGGGAAAGAGATCACAGGTCCCCCTACTTTTTATTGATAATTTCTATAAATATAGAAAATATGCTACGATCATAACCCCTCCCACCACCCTCCCTTTTTTCCTCCCAATCTTGCCCTCTACTGAATCCCTTTTTCTTTCCATTCTTCTATTTTCAGGATAACATTTTATTTTCCTCCTATTATGCAGGTCTTATGTAGGTATTGTCAGCCACTGTGAAGTCATGAATATCAAGGCTACTTTGTGTCTATAAGACAGTATTATAAGCACTCCTCCCTTGGCAAGACTGATTTATCTTACATTCCTGTCCTATCCTGACAGAAAATCAAAAAGGTACTCTGAGAACACTATGGATCACAGAGGACTTTTTTTTTTTTTGAGAAAGGGTCTTATACAGGTCATGATCCTGCTGCTACTGTCTCAAGTGCTGAGGTTATAGGTATCAACTACCATGCCCAGCTCCAAGTAATTTCTAAGAAATCATTTTAAAAACTATTTTCATTATGTGTTGTGTATAGGCATTCCAAGGTCTCTTGCTGCTGCAAATGTTAGATGCATATGCCACTTTTTACACAGTGCTGGAGAATTGAACTTATGCTAGAAGGCTTTGCAAGCAAGCAACTTTAACTGCTGAGGCTCTCCCTAACCCCAGAAATCATTTTTAAATTTTTATTTTGTATTGGTGTATGGGGGGGGCATGCCAGGGCCAATTGCCACTGCAAACAAACACCAAACACTTGCACCGCTTTTTACACTCAGCTGATGTGGGAGGCTTGGAAACTGAACTCAGGCTGGGTAAGCAAGTGCCTTTAATCATTGATTCATCTTCCCAACCCCTACTTTAAATATTTTAAAACCAACAATGTTTTTTATTTGACCACATGTCAAACTTTCTTTGGTCAGGCTGCTTTCTAAAATAAAAATACTACCTCCTACCAGCACATGACAGGTCCTGAGAAAATAGAAACAACCTCACCAGGTTATATACAGCACAAGTCCTCCTTCGGTGTCATTTATTCCTCTTAGGTTCTGTTTCTTCTCACTATCAAGATCAAAGTGAAGCTGCTAGGCTAGACAGCTAAACTCCAGGTAGAAATGCATACGCCTAAGAAATTCCACTTCTTCCCTTGCTAGAAAGTAAAACTCTACCTTCTTCATCAAGTCCACCGATGATGTTGTAAACGTAGTAAGGGAAGAAACGCCTTGAGTACAGTATGGTAGACAGCATTGCAGCAATTGCCCCGGTTGTCATGGCCTTGTTATTGGAATGCTTGTACATCTGCATGGTTTATAAAGGCAATAGGCAAGTGGAGTCAACGATGACCAGAACAGAGTAAAGGCATAATACAGTGAAACGGAATTGCTTGCTTCTTTTATGATCCAGTAACACAATTTACTAACAAAATGACAATTTATTACATATTATCATTTGAGGGGCTACAATAATTGGTTGAAAGAGATTATTTCCTTCCTTTCTAATCTTAGGCACTACCAATTCAAGAACAAGTATACACAAGCAGGGCGTACTAAGTCACAGGTGAACGCATTTCAAATGCATCTCTCTCCTGCACTGTACGCCTCGATTAGGATTAGTAAGCCATAGCCTAGAGGCCAAATCAAATTCACTGCTTGTTTCTGTAAAAATGAAAATTTCCTGGAATGCAGCTGTGATGTCTGTGGCTGCCTTCTCATTATAACAGCAAAACTGGATGGTTGGAACAGAAGCCAAATATCCCTTGAAGCTGAAAATACTATTTGGTCCTTTACAGAGAAAAGTCTCCATCATTTGGGACCCCTCTCTTTGTAAACTTATTATCCACAAGACTCTAAGACAGAGCAACAATCTTGTCCCTCAAAGCATCAACAGTAGAAAACACAGTATCAAAACCATGTAGGATATTGGGGCTTTACTCCCTCTAGACTTCTCATGGGTAGGAGCTCCTCATACTATCTCCTCTTCCCTTCTCTTAAACTAATAGTCTCTCTAAACCTTACCCTCTGGTCTTTGGATTTCAATTATTTTAATTCATCAAACAAGAATCCAGGATATCCCTCCAAATTATCAGTGTTCTGGCACATATTGGTGCATTGGCAAAAGAACCCCAAAATTCTGATTTTACTAGTGTGAGTGTTCTTGTGTTCCACTACTAGGGAATTCCAGTCGGAAAGGCTCACTGGTCAACCAGTCTAGAGTACTTGGCAAGCTTCAGGCTATTGAGAAATTCTATCTCAAAAAAGGTGCCTAAGGAATGATACCCAAGGTTGTCCTTTGGTCTCCATATGCATGTTTATATAAATGTATATGCACTTGCACACACATGCACTACATGAATGCCCACATAATGAGTAAGTAGATAAATACATAAAGAGAAGGGCTGGAGAGATGATTAAAGGCGCTTGCTTGCAAAGCCTGACAGCCCAGACTCAAATTCCCAGTACCCACATAAAACCAGATACAAAGTGGCACATGCATCTTCAGTTCGTTTGCAGTGGCAAGAGGCCCTAGCATGCCCATTCATTGACTCTCCTCTGCTTAAAAATAAATTTAAAAAATAAAATAAAAAAAAAGTAGGATGCCAATATAATGATCTTATAAACCTAGGTTTACCAAAGCCCTTGGGAATCTTAAATTGTCCAAATGTCCACATCTACTACAATAAAATGGATTTAATTTCACCAACTTTTGGCAGTCACACAGCAAGCATTTTTTATCGTTTTTATTGGCTTAAAATTATATATATTAACACAACAATATGCTCAATATCATAGGTTCTTAGACAGCCATTGAATCCAGATGACATTCCCTTTTATGCACCTTATTCCCCCCCCCATGACTCTTACATTCTTTCCGCCCCCTCTTCCGCAGATTTCCCTGAGTCATGGTGGGTGAGCTTAAATTTTGCATAGTTATTAGGTTTTTTACTTTATTTTATTATTTTTTGTTGTTGTTGTTGTTGAGATAGGGTCTCGCTCTAGTCCAGGCTGACCTGGAATTCACTATGTAGTCTCAGGGTGGCCTTGAACTCACGGCAATCCTCTTACCTCTGCTTCCCGAGTGCTAGGATCAAAGGCGTGCACCACCACACCCGGCTGTTTTTAGGTTTTTAAGAGTCTGTAAATTAGTGCTTTGGACAATTTTGGGCACCCTTGGTGCCTCTCTCCATTATCCTTCCCTAGGTTATCTGCCTACATAGCAAGCATTTTGAAAGTGAAGCCCAAGAGGCACTGTAAAATCAAGGACAGTCAAAATATTGAAAAGTAATTGTTTATGCTACCTGAAACAGATAAATCAATTACAAAAGAATCTCTTTCAAGATAAATTATAAAATACAAATTAAGACAAGATAGATATTTGCTAATAAATATCCATTTCTAAAGCTTTCAATATAACTAAAGGTTCTAAAAATGTATGAACAACTTATAGAGTGAAATCACCTCTATACAGCAAAAAAGCAATTGCTACTAAGTAAATGCATAACTGCTCCAGTGACTATGTCACTCATACATCACCCTAAGTGATCCAAACAGGCAACAGAGAATGTGATCATTCCTGCTAACACACTCATATCAAATTACCTCTCAGGTAACTACAACCAAAGCCTGGCAGGTGATGGGCTATCCCCCACACCCACAGTCTGGGCTGATTATTCCTTCCTATTCCTGTGCCCAGCCACTAAGAATGCAAGGATGTGGAGAGGGAAAGGAGGACAGCAGATGTGTTCCAAACCATGCTCCTATCTATAGACTACCAGGGTTATCTTCTGCCACAATCTGACTTAACATGCTTCGGAAGAGCCCCCAGGCTACCTCCAGAAGTTAAGCCAACCCTTTCACCAACATGAAGGTTTTAAAGGAAGATGTTGGAATACAAGGGCCAGGAGAACCGGGCTGACTACTAGGCTATCCATGGTCCCCTGGCCCAAAGACTGATCCAGGCAGCCCATGGAGTAGGATATCCAGCTGATTGGAGATAGGGAAGAGGGGCATTGGGAAACTGGGGATAACAACTCATTGTTTGCCCATTAAATAATGTAATTCATTATGGACAATAAAAAAAAAAGAAAGAACATGTTGGAGACCACTGTCATACCTGAATGAATGTTAACTGTGCAAAAGCACCCTGAGTAGCTGGGTGTGCTGACGCATTCCTTTAATCCCAGCACTCCGGAGGCAGAGGAAGGAGGATCACCCTGAGTTCAAGGCCACCCTGAAACTACATAGTGAATTCTAGGTCAGCATGTATAAACACGGCACTGCAGTTGCATGTCATTGTTTCATTTCTAGGATACTTAAACTCTACGTGCTAACTTATTATCTCAACAGTTGTATTGCAGGCTTAAAAAAAATACAGTGAATTGTTGCTAATTTCCAACATGGCAGATATACACAAAAGCACCTACCTTTAGTCTTGCTTCAATAATCTTTGTGAGGGTGAGACAATCTCCATGGAAACCACTGCATCCAATGACTGTTTTGTCTGTTCTGTAAAAAGCACATTTCAGGAAACTGAGTTAATTAGACTATAAAGCAAAACTATAGTGGGCAATTTTAATATTCAAATTCCTATTATTCCCTAAGTGGTATAACTATAAAGCGATAACTAGCAATTGGGGATCATAGGGTCTATATTCCAACATCTCATTTCTTATAACACATGAATAGGTGGGCTAAAGACTTTTTAAAAAGTAACTATGAAGGGACTAAAGAAAACATGAGTGAATGGATATCTTACAATCTAAGGCTGGGGAAGGTTAAACATGACTCAAACTCAAGGGCTACAAAGAAATTTTGTGATTCTAACTACTATTACAAAGACAAATATGAAGTTAAAAATTTATGTATTGGAGCCAGCCATGGTGGCACACGCCTTTAATCTCAGCACTCAGGAGGCAGAAGTAGAAAGGATTGTTGTGAGTTTGAGGCTAGTCTGCGACTATAGGGTGACTTCCAGGTCAGCCTGGGCTAAAGTGAGACCCTACCTGGAAAATAACAAAAGTTCCCCTGGGCTGGAGAGATGGCTCAGAAGTTAAGACACTTGCCTGCAAAGCCTAAAGTCCCAGGTTTGATTCCTCAGCACCCATGTAAAGAGAGATGCAAAGTGACACATGCATCTTGAGTTTGCAGTGGTTAAATTCTGTGATGTGCTCATTCTTTCTCCTTGCAAATCAAATCAAATTAAAAAAATGTAGATGGGCAAGTCAGCAGCATCTAGTAAGGATGCAAATGGACAATTCTTCAACACAGCAATTCTACCACTAGAGACCCATTGTGCTGGGATACACCAGTTTGCAGAAATGTGTTCTATCTAAACTACCTGTGAGCGCGTTTTCATGGCACCGCAAAGCAAATACATGAGCTAGGTGTAGATTACAGGCTCATACCTGTAATTCCAACACTCAAAAGGAGAAATACCATGAGTTCCAGGCTGTGATGGTGTCATGGTTTGATCCAGGTATCCCCCACAAACAAATGGATGTGTTCTGAGTGATCAATCCCCAGCTGATGGCAGTTTGGGAATTAGAACCTGGCTAGAGCTGTATTGTTGGGGGAGGGCTTATGGGTGTTATAAGCCAGCTCCCCCTTGACAGTGTTTGGCACACCTTCCTGCCATTGTTTGCAGTGCTGTGGCGGAGGTGATGTCCACCCGTCTGCTCTTGCCATCATTTTCCCTGCCAGGATGGAGTCTCCCCTCGAGTCCATAAGCCAAATAAACCCATTCCTCCACAAGCCACTTTTGCTTGGGTTTTTTCTGCACAGCAACTAGAACACTGACTGCAGCAGTTTTGGTACCAGGAGTGGGGCCTGTTGCTGCTAGAACCCTGATCTTGCGGCTTTGGCCTTTTGGAAGTGATCTGCAGGAGGAATGTGGAAGGATTTGAAATCTCTGCCTAAGAGACACCTTGCAGTGCTGTGAGTACAGCTTGATGGACCATTCTGGTCAGAGTTGAAAGACCTGAATGAAGTAAGAACTATGGACTGTGAGGTTTGGCTTACCAATGTGAGAAAGAACTTTGTCAGGACTGTGCCAGAAGCAGTTTGTGTGAGAGGCTTCCTATGTTCTGACTGCCTGTGTCCTGAGAACCTGTGGAGGGTTGTTTTACGTAAAGATGGACTGGTGTGAGCAGATGGAGATGGCACAGAAAGAAAGATCTTTGGGCCAAAAGCTGCCCCGTTCAGCTGCAATTGTTTGAGAGATTACAACCATTGAGATTGGGCCAGGTGATCTGCATTGGAACAGGAAAAATGCGGACTCTTTGAAGTAAGGGGCCTGAATGCTTTGTTCCCCCTGGATTAACAAATTGGTAGCCTACCTGGTTGTGTGGAGGGGAGCAAATGCAGGAAGATCCACCCTCCCAACACACCTCAGGGCAAGACTCCAGGATCTGCCCACAGTGACACACCCCCCTCTAGCAGGAAAATGCCTGCTAGGGACTGAAGTTGCAAGATCAATTTTTAATAAAACACCTGAGTTTATGGGGCCATATTTTTAAACTATCACCACAAGGCTCGTGATAGCTCACTCCTCTCAGAGTAGCCATTAGCAATGGTTGCTGGGGTAGGGGAGTTATGTTCTTTAGTGGTGCAGGAACGGGAAAATTTTCCATAACCCTAAATCTTAATATCAATTTTTAAGAAAATCTAAACCAGTCTTGTGAAAAAATACCAGAGAACACATGGAAAATTATTCCTCTGACTGGACATGGTGGTGACCACCTTTAATCCTAGCATAGCGCTCTGGAAATTTATGGATAAACCATACAAACATGCAAATTAGTCATCTGACAAGGGGGAACCCTCACACCAGCACTTCCAGATCAACTACACAACCAACCTCACAACACTAATTACAAATCCTGACCATCCTGCCTTGGTCCTAGGTAGCCCAAGTGCTACACCCTAAGAACTGAGTTTGTTGTCATCTGTTTCCTTGTTCTCTTTTTCCTTCTTTGGATGGATGCTTCCTGATCTTCTCTGCAGTTGTGTCCTGCTACCTTTTTGGTACCTTTTAGAATTTGAATTTGAGTATTAAATATAATTTTTTTCCACTACACCCAACCTTTATAATTTTTTTGACTTGAAAATAAATTATTTTGGGCTAGAGAGATGGCTCAGTTAAGGTGCTTGCCTGCAAAGCCCAATGACCAGAGTTCGATTCCCCAGTACCCACATAAAGCCAGATGCACAATGTGACACATGTGTCTGGAGTTCCTCTGCAGTGGCTGGAGGCCCTGTCACACCCATTGTCTCTCTCTATATATATCTGCCTTTTTCTCTCTCTCTTAAATAAAATATTTTTTAAAAATAAGCATTTTTATTGGGCTGGAGAGATGGCTCAGCCTGCACTTGCCTGCAAAGACCTGCATAACCACTTAAAGCCAAATGCACCAAGTGGTACATGCATCTGGGGTTGTTTGCAGAGGCTGGAAATCGTGGTGTGCCCATTTTCTGCAGGGGTGTGGTGGCACATGCCCTTAATCCCAGTGTGATGGTTAAATTTTGTTGTCATTTTAACCTTTTTAGTAATCTTGGGTGGGTTTCTGAGGATTTCATAGGAAGGCAGCCCTCTTAGTAGGGGGTGGGATGTAAGGAAGCTCAGGGAAGCTAGAAAGAAACATCCCTTCCTGGGAGGGCAGTTCAGGAAGGAATTTCCAAAGACTCATGAAGCCAACAAATCTGGGATAGGTTTGCAAGACCCCACCCTAAGGCTATATAAAGGGGAAAGATATCTCTCACCCTCCTGTCTGCTGTTCTGTGCGTGTGGTATTGGTGATGCCCCCCATCCCTGCTTAGACTTGTGAAAGGAGGGGGCAGCCTCTTTTTTCACTATTATGGAACTTCCTCTGGGATCAATAAATCCCTTCTGGGCTGGAGAGATGGATCAGAGGTTAAGGCACTTGCCTCCAGTGCCTAAGGGCCCAGGTTCAATTCCCCAGGATCCACATAAGCCAGACCCACAAGGTGGTGGCCCTGGTGCTCTCTCTCTCCCTGTATCTCTGCTTGAAAATGAATAAAATAAAATAAAGAAATGTAAAAAAATAAATAAATAAAAATAAATCCCTTCCTACAGTGTGACTGACTACAACACTCAGGTAGGAGGATTGCTGTGAGTTCAAGGCTAGCTTGAGACTACATCGTGAACCCCAGATCAGCATAGAGTGAGACCCTACCTCAAAAAAATTTATATATATATATATATATATATATATATATATATATATATATATATATATATATATATATATAAATTTATTTGCAAGCAGAGAAAGAAAATGGGCATGTCAGGACCTCTTACCACTGGAAACAAACTTCAGATAACAAACTCAGTTCTTAGGGTAGCACATGGGCTGCCTAGGATCAGGAAGTGGTGTAACGGAGCTATCTTCTTCCTCTACTACCCGGATCACCTGAAGGCTCCTTGAAAAGAATCCAGGCCTTGTTGGTCCCATTCCTACTCCAATTCAAGTATAACAAGATCTTGTGATTAACCAATCATTTCCAAAACTGTCAAATACAAAAAATGTATTTTCATGATGCACACAAATATTTCTGGCAGTACATTTGGCCTTATTTTCCTACCTTTTTGAAAACAATTACATACCCATCAAAACTGACCCTTTGAAGCCAGGCATGTTGGCTCACACCTTTAATATCCAGCACTGGGGAAACAGAGATAAGAGAATGGAGGCCATCCTGGGACTACATAGTGAATTCCAGGTCAGCCTGGGCTACAGTGAGACCCTACCTTAAAAATCAAAAACAACAGCAACAAAGCAACAAAACAAACAACAACAACAACAACAACAAAAAAACCCTGAGCCTTTGGGCATGGTAGTACCTACAATGCCAACACTTGATCCTAGTACTTGGGAGACAGAGGCAAAAGAATCCTGAGTTTGAGGTCATCCTCGGCTACAAAGTGAGACCCCATTTCAAAACCAAAATAAAATAAAACTCGGCCTAAGATTTATTTACCATTTTCATCCCTCTTCAGCTGAGCACTTGGTTGAAGAAGACAACATTCCTGATCCTTAGTAAAGGGTAGGTGAGTAATTGTGCTCTCCTGCTAGAATCATTTAATTGTCATTGTGATAGTAATGGGAGGTTCTATAGCTATGAGGCAGAACTTTATAAATGCTGGTATTGTGAGGTTCGCTAGGATCAACCTTGGTGGTATCAGTATATTTGAATGGATAAAATAATAAAGTATTGGGATAAAAACATTTAGTTTACCAGAAGTCCTCGTTGAATATACCTATATATGGCAAATATCCCAAGCTTGCACTCAATTCTTCAAAGCATTTGTTTTCTTTTTTTCCTTTTTTAGGTTTTTCAAGGTACGGTCTCGCTCTAGTCCAGGCTGACCTGGAATTCACTATGTAGTCTCAGGCTGGCCCTGAACTCAAGGCAATCCTTCTACCTCTGCCTCCCAAGTGCTGGGATTAAAGGCGTGCACTACCATGCCAGGCTAAAGCATTTGTTTTCTAACAACTCACCAAACAGCTTCAAGAACTGGAATCTTGTGCAACATTAAGTCTTCCCAAAAGCATGTGAAATGTGTCCTTAGTAAATCTGTCCACATTTACTTATGAGATTTTTTTTTTAGCTCTGGAATCCCATCCTCCCAGGAATCTGATTTTTCTGCTTTCTTTTCCTCCAAGTTTGTTTTTGGAGGTAAGGTCTTACTCTAGCCCAGGCTGACCTGGAAGGAACTCTGTAGTCCCAGGCTAGCCTCAAAATTACATTGATCCACCTACCTCTGCCTCCCAAGTAGAGAGTGATCAAAGACAATCAAGGCCAGGTCTGATAGCACATGCCTTTAATTCCAGCACTCAGGAGGCATAGGTAGGAGGATTGCTATGAGTTTGAGGCCATTCTGAAACTACATAGTGGACTCCAGGTCAGCCTGGGTTAGAGCGAGACCCTACCTGGAAAAACAAAACAAAACAACAAAAAAATCACCCAACAAACAGTAACAACAAAAAAAGACAACCTTTGGCTTCCACATGCATGCAAATACACACACACACACACACACACACACACACACACACACACTACTTACAATTTGTAACATTTGGGGTTGTCTCGGGTGTGAATCGAAAACCCTTCACTCAATCGAGTATCAGAAGCAACAATTGAAAAATCTTCTCCAGCAATTGCCAATACAGTACTGGGAAAAAAAGTAGAAAAAAAATTAATTCTTCAGGGTGACAATCTTGTCTTTCTTCAAATTAGAGAGTGCTCCATAGGACATATCTGGGTAAAATCTACTAGATGTAAAAAAATTCAAAAGAGAAAGAGATTGGTGAGAGAGAGGATCTCCAGCTATAAATCACCTGGAAAAATCCCTAATCCTAGGAGACAAAGAAAGGTGGTGGAAGGGGATTATGATAATGGTACATTATATATAGATTGTTAAAAAATTTTTAATCCATAACCCTAGATCAAAGCAAAGGCTCCCTGGAAGGAGATAATAGAAAAGCCACTGAATTGTATATTCACTATCAAAGAACTAAATACCTACTTTATGGAAAGTACTGGATACTACAAAGAACTAAAGCAACTGAATGCCTTTTCTGTGCCCTAGGAACAGATAGTGGCCCAACAATGTAAACTGGGTTCAAAAGAGAATGTAAGCTGTAAATAATGCCTGGTACACAGAAGACATTCAAACATCAGAAAATGAATGGTTAAATGTGTTGGGAGGGGTGCTAGGGGATTTTGTCAGCTGCTAAAAGGTACTTGTAGCAGGCATGGTGGTGCATGTCTTTAATCCCAGCACTAGGGAGGAAAGAAGTAGAAGGATTGCCATGAGTTCGAGGTCGGCCTGAGACAACATAGTGAGGAGTCAGCCTGGGCTAGAGTGAGACTCTACCTCAAAAAAAAAAAAAAGGCACTTGTTTATAAAGCTTGCCAGCCTTGGTTCAATTCTCCATTACACACATAAAAGCAGATACACATGTCCATTCTCTCTCTCGTAAAAATATTTTTAAAAATGTGTTAGGAAGTAGGAAATCCAACTATGACATTCATGGCTTTAAATTTAGCTAAGCAAGATGGCATAAAGGAGCAGAGCAGAGGTGACTGAGAGAAATAACTAGCCTGTCTTTTTTTTTTTTTTTTGGTAAGAACAGAGAAGACAGAAGTGTTTACCAAAGAATTTAAAGACTTATGAGAAGTAAAACTGGAGAAACAAACTTACAAATTATCCCAAGAAAAAGGCATGTAAGGGTGCTAACTGGCAAAACCTGAAAGCAACTGACTTCAAGAAAGGAATCTTATTTTGTAACCTGGTGCCAGGTTTAAAAAAATGCTAAAAGAAAAAGAGTAAATAGCCGGGCATGGTGGCACACGCCTTTAATCCCAGCACTCGGGAGGCAGAGGTAGGAGGATCACCAAGAGTTCAAGGCCATCCTGAGACTACAGAGTGAATTCCAGGTCAGCCTGGACTAGAGCGAGACCCTACCTTGAAAAACCAAAAAAAAAAAAAAAGTAAATAAAGAGGGATTTAATAAGGAGAGCTGTAAGTATCTATAAGGGGAGTACAGCTTAAACTGAATTACAAGGTGTAACAAGTGAGTATAAGTACTACATACTGAACACCTTAAAAATTCTTATTGGAAATAATTTATATTAACTTTATCAAATGGATCCACTATCACACCTTACAGACAGTGAAAGCAAACAAACCCAAGACCAAGAGCTATGAATAGAAGTCCTGGTCCTAATTCATGAGAGCTCTGTGACCAGAACTGTTTAACTTCCAAGAGTCCCAAGGGTTGGGAGAGAAAGCTCAGTTAGTAAAATGCTTGCCATGCAAACACGAGGAGCAAAACCCAATTTTTTTTTTAAGGGGCTGGGCACTGAAGATGGCTGGCCAGCCTGCCTATTCCACCTGCAAGTTTCTGGTCTGTGAGAGAACCTGTCTCAAAACATAAGGTGGGTATTACTGAGGAACTCTCAAAGCAACCCACTAGCACACAAATGCACATACATGAGCCCCATGAGGCTAATGCCATCTAATAGTCACTTATTTGAAGATTACAAAATGTATCTTTCTTTTTTTATTTGAGGTTCTTTTTTATTATCCATAATGAGATAAATTTAATGTTTTAATGTGTTGTTATCCCCATTTCCCCAATGCCCCTCTTCCCTATCCCAATCAGCTGGATATCCTCTTCCCTGGGCAGTCTGGATTAGTCCATGGGGTAGGGGATTATGGATAGCCTAGGAGTCAGCCCGGTTCTACCCGCCTTAGTGGGATGCTGCTGAGGGGGGGCCGATGTCTCTGGGAGTTCTCCCCCCACCATGGCTCTTGCAATCTTTCTGCCCCCTCTTCCGCTCAGGTCCCTGAGTCATGGTGGGTGAGTATTAAGGCTGCTTAAAATGTATCTTTCTTGACTTTTCCCCCAAACTAGGAGTAAGGAGGGAGAAAAGAAAAAAAAGAAGCTGGGCACTTGGGAGGCAGAGGTAGGAGGATTGTCTTGAGTTCAAGGCCAGCCTGAGACTACATAGTGAATTCCAGGTCAGCCTGGGCTAGAGCGAGACCCTACCTCGGGGGGGGGGAGAGAGAGAGAGGGAGGAGAGAGAGAGAGAGGAGAGAGAGAGAGAGAGAGGGGAGAGAGAGAGAGGGAGAGAGAACACTTCGGTTCAAAAAACTGAGGAACCCAAAGGCTACACCTTGCTCTTTAACAGAATGCTAACACTAAGCTTTTATACTCAACATTCACAAAGACACGATCGTCTTGCTTTCCTAACGAGCCGGTGTGCATGTCTTCAAGTACAAGGTCTGAGCGACTAGAGCCACCGAATCGCTTTCTGCCTGGATTCTATGGAGGACAAGCACTCCTTGAGAGCGGGAGGCGCGCGCTTAGCCTGGAGCCGAGACACGGCCACGAAGAGCGAGGGAGAGGGAGCGGGTAATGGAACGCAAGGCCCGGCCCTCCCGTCCCGACACAGACCAACAGCCCCCCACGCGGCCCGGCTCTTCCAGCAGCCTGGCCGGCTCGGCCCATCCAAAGCTGCAGATGCAGATGGCGGCGTCGGCCTCGCCCGCCGGCTTTCCGGACGTGTGCAAACGCCACGAGAACGAAGGCCCACGGAGCGAGGCCGAGGCCGGCTGCCCCCCAGCCGTTACCCTCCATTGAAGGCGTAGGGCGAGAAGCGCAGCTGCACAGGCCCGGCGGAGACGCGAGGCTCCATCCCCGGCGCTCCGCGCCGACCCCAGCACGCCGCAGCGCCCGCCGACATCCCAACTTCCCGCTGTCTCACGGCAAGATGGCGGCTTCCGGGATCGCGCTACTTCCGGCTCTCCCACGGCTCCTCTAGCCCGCTTCTCGTCTGTGCTCCTGGAGGTCCGAGCCTCCCGGGTCGGCTCGGCCTCAGTCCGAGGAGGCAGGAACCGGCAGTCTGGCCACACCAGAGACGTTGCCCAACTACGGAGCGACAATTCAAATGCCGCGCGGTACAGCGTTCTTTGGCGTCTCTCTGGCATATATGCACACTGCCTAGTGGGTGGGCGGCATCTTGGGTGAACGCAGCCACACGACCTGTGCCGCACCAGGTAGTTCTAGCCGGAGCACTTGGTTTTCATATAGCAGTAATGGCCCAAAGTGAACACAAGCCGTATGCCATAACAGAATGAGTAACTAACTTAATATGATTATTAGTCTTCATTGTCAATTTAACTGGATTTGAATCACCTAGGAAACACGCCTGTGGGTGTGTCAATGAGGATGTTTCCAGAGTTGAACTGTGCAGTGAAGGTCCACCTTGAATGGGGCTTGCACCATTCCCCTGGGCTGGGGTCCTGGACTAAGAAACAAAGAAGTGTCCATGCAAATGGCATAGCTTTCATTTCAAAGAGAAATAAGAGATAGTTTATTATGGAGCCAAATATGAGTGACCATGACCCAGGAACACAGATTTAGGTTATTCCAAATTCCCATGTATTCATGTATTCCCATGTATTGTTTTATGAAGTTTTTATAGTTACAGAACAAGAAAGTCATAAACCAAGGCCCTTTCCAAATACATTTGCTGAAGCATCAGGAAGAAGGTTACAGCAAAATTGGGAAATCTCCACCATAAGCTTCAGAGGCCATCTGATGACATTCTTAACCCTTGGGGTTGGTAGGAGCTAGTGGTCTATGTCTATTCCAAAAATGTCACAGCGTAGCAGCTGATAGTCACCAAGATGTTCGCTCAGATATAGAGGTGGGCAATAAATGACTAATAAGGGTCTTAAGATAACCCAAGGTGATTTGGCTACATCCTGCAACATTCCGTCTCTACTGGAGATCAATCCATTCAGCCTTGTTTGAGACAGATGCAGCACTTTGCAGGAACTGCAGTTCACAGAAACAGGATGAGAGCTAGCATTTATCTCTTTCTGCTTCCTGACTGTGAAGCAATGTGATCAGCCCCCTCACACTCCAGCCCCTGCAAAGGAACTCCAGAAGCTTGCGCCACCTTTTGCATCTGGCTTTACGTGGGTACTGGGGAATCAAACCCAGGTTGTTAGGCTCTGTAGGCAGGTGCCTTAACTGCTGAGCCATCTCTCCAGCCCTCCAATTTTTTTTTTTTGGTTTTTTTGAGGTAGGGTCTCGCTCTAGTCCAGGCTGACCTGGAATTCACTGTGTAGTCTCAGGGTGACCTTGACTCATGGCAATCCTCCTACCTCTGCCTCCTGAGTGCTGGGATTAAAGGCATGTGCCACCACGCCCAGCTTCATTCTCTTAAGCTAATAAAGTCTCTTTAAACCTTAAAAAAAGAGTGTATTGTTTAATTTCCATGAATTAGTATATGTTCTATAGTCTCTCTTTTCTTTTTTGGGGGGAGGGGGAGAGGGTTTGAAGGTAGGGTCTCACTCTAGCCCAGGCTGACTTGTATAATTCTCTATCTAGTCTCTGGGTGGCCTTGAACTCACAGAGATCCTCCTACCTCTTCTTCCAGAGTTCTGGGATTAAAGGCATGTGTGCCACCACACCTGACTCTATAGTCTTTCTTGCTGTTGATTTGTAGTCTTATCCTATTGTGATCAAATAGAGTGTAAGAAATTATTTCAATTTTCCTGTATTCATTAGGATGTGCTTTGTGTCATAATATATGACCTATTTTAGAGAAATCCCATTGTGTTGCTGAAAACAATGTCTTCCTGAGACTACAGAGTGATTTCCAAGTCAGCCTGGTCTACAGTAAGACCCTACCTCAAAATAAATAAATAATGAAAAAGAAAGAAAAAGAGAAAAAAGAAATAGGAAAAGAAGAAAAATAGCAAACACTGTTGTGAACTTATCTCTGAAGAGATCACTCCAACACCAGTATGAGTGGAAGTAGAGGAGTTTATTAACCCGGGGTCCAGAGGGAGATCTCTCTCAAAAGCTCCAGCCCAGAGCTGAGTTTGTTTCTTTGTTTTATAGCTTTAGCAATAAGGCACGGCTAGCAAGCAAAACTTTGGTTTCCAGAAGCAGACGTGATGGTTAGCAGCTGCAATCATCACAAAGAAGTGGGTACAAGGAGAAAATTCACTGAGTACGTGGCAATTGTGTTGTTTCAAAAAGTCTCAAAACAACATACATGATGTCTCAAAACATACTTTGCAATCAACTCAGTGGCCAGGTCATCCTGATCGTTGTTAAGGGCAACCCCTATTTTAGTCTAAACTATTTTCTCCTTCTATCTCTCCATTGGCCTCTTTCTAGAGTCTTCCCTCTGTGGTTTCCTATCTATTGCTGGACAAAGAAGTTTAGTTCCCAAGCAATCAGCACTTATAATGAATCAATGGATTAATACTTAACATTTAGTCTTTTTCTGCCACACTATAAAACCAACAAGAATGACAGGAATCAAGACACCTTTGAACTTTGAACATCAATGGTCTAAATGACTTAACCAAAAAACATCAACTATCATAGTGGATTAAAGGACGGGATCCTGTGGGCTGGAGAGATGGCTTAATGGTTAGGGTGTTTGCCTGTAAAGCAGAAGGACCCAAGTTCAATTCCCCAGTACCTACGTAAAGCCAGATGCACAAGGTGGTGCCTGTATCTGGAGTTCGTTTGCAGTGGCTGGAGGCCCTGGCACATCTATTCTCTCTCTGTGTCCGCCTCTTTCTCTCCCTCAGTCTCTCTCAAATAAATAAATAAATAAAAATTTAAAAGCTGGGCATGTGGCACTTGCCTTTAATCTCAGCACTGGCGAGGCAGAGGTAGAAGGATTGTCAAGGAGTTCAAGGCCACCCTGAGACTACACAGTGAATTCCAGGTCAGCTTGAGCTAGAGCAAGGCCCTACTTCAAAAATCAAAATAAAATAAATAAAAGACAGGATCCTTTGGTTATTTGCCTCCAAGAAACTCACCTCTCAATAAATTTAGGCATTCTATTGAGATAAAAAGAAAATAGTATTTGAAGCAAATGTGCATAAGAAATAAGTAGGTGTCACTGTTCTAATTTCTGACAAGACAGACTGCAATGTTAGTCAGAAGTGACAAAGAAGTTCGTTTTATACTGATTAAAGGAACAAAACAAGACTGCAGGAATGGTTCAGTGCTAAAGGTGCTTGCTTGCAAAGCCTTCCCTCCTGGATTCAGTTCCCCAGTACCTATGTAAAGCTAGATGCATAAAGTGGCCCATGTGTCTGGAGTTCTTTTGTAGCCGTAGGAGGCTCTCTCTCTCTCTCTCTCTCTCTCTCTCTCTCTCTCTCTCTCTCTCTCTCTCAAATAACAAATTAATACATTTAAAAATAAAAAGGAACAATACGAAGCCATTACAATTATAAACATATATGCAACAAACATGGGTGTCAATTTCATTAAGCAAACACTACTAGATGTAAAATTGCAGATAACCCCAAACACATCAGTAATGGATTGCTTCAATACTTTCACCAATTGACAGGTCATCCCAGAAAAAAAAAAAAAAACAAAAAACAGAGCTATCTGGGGTGAATGACATCATAGAATAAACCTATGGACCGAGCAGACAACTACAGAACCTTCCGTTCAAATGCTGAATACACAATTCTTTGGAGGTGGGGTTTCTTTCGAGGTATGGTCTCACTCTAGCCCATACTGACCTAGAACTTACTTGGTAGCACCACCACACATTGTTGTTTTGTTTTTGTTTTTCTAGGTAGAGTCTTGTTCAAGCCCAAACTGATCTGGAACTTATATGTAGTCTAAGGGTGACCTGAAACTCACATCGATCCTCCTACCTTGGCCTCCCAACTGCTGGGATTAAAGGCATGCACCACCACCACTCCGAGCTCTTTTTTTTTGGGGGGGAGAGTGTTTGAGGTAGGGTCTCGCTCTAGTCCAGGCTGACCTGGAATTCACTATGTAGTCTCAGGGTGGCCTCGAACTCATGGTGATTCTCCTACCTCTGCCTCCCGAGTGCTGGGATTAAAGGCGTGGGCTACCACGCCCGGCTTTATTTATTCATTTTCAAGGAGGGAGGGAGGGAGAGAGAGAGAGAGAGAGAGAGCATACCAGGACCACCACCTTGTGTGTCTGGCTTATGTGGGTCCTGGGGAATTGAACCGGGGGCCTTAGGCACTGGAGGCAAGTGCCTTAACCGCTGAACCATCTCTCCAGCCCCCGGGAGAGATGTTTGTTTGTTTTTTTAAGGCAGGGTCTCAATATAGCCCAGACTGACCTGGAACTCACACTGGTGAATGTCCTGGTAGAGCAAATTAACAACAATAGGGCTTTTCTTTTTCACTTAAAAATATTTTTTTAAGCCGGGCGTGGTGGCGCACGCCTTTAATCCCAGCACTCAGGAGGCAGAGTTAGGAGGATTGCCGTGAATTTGAGGCCAACCTGAGACCACAGAGTGAATTCCAGGTCAGCCTGGGCTAGAGCGAGACCCTACCTCGAAAAACCAAAAAAAATATTTTTAACAGCTTCCATAATTGTAGACAATAGCCATGCTAATTCCATCCCCATCCCCACTTTCCCCCTCTTCAATCCACCCTTCACTATATCCCCTAGGGCCCACTCTCAACTAGTCTCTATTTTGTTTTGATATCATCTTTTCCTCCCATTTTGAAGGTCTTATGAAGGTAGTGTCAGGCACTGAGAAGTCATGAATATCAAGGCCATTTTGTGTCTGGAAGTTTGCATTGTAAACAGTTGTACCCTTCCTTTGGCTCTTACATTCTTTCCACCACCTCTTCTGCAATAGACCCTGTCATAGTCAGCCACATGCCACTGGGATGAGGCTTCAAACCAGGCATAATTTGTGGGAGGAAAGTATTTACTGAATCTACAGATTGAGGGGAAGTTCCATAACAGTGAAAGAAGCTGGCCCTCTTCTACAGGTCCCAGCAGAGAGAGAAACCCATCACCAACACCATACACACAGAACAGCAAACAGGCAGGAGCCAAGGAGAATTTCTTCTCCTTATATAGGCTTAGGGTGGGGACCCCCCAATGAGGTGTTCTCAGGTTGTCCCCACCCACCTGTCCCACCCACCTATCCCTGTGCAGGCTGCCAACTCCCCACCCCCATCAACCAATCACCTTGTCCCTTCCCCATTTTCCCATGCCCCCACCCCCTTTTTCCTATATAGTGTAGGTCCCCCAATGGAAAAAAGAACCACGTGGATTAACAATACGCATCTGCTCGCATCTGTGTCCCTCCGGATCCCCCTGCGCCTTCCCCCCCCTCTGTGGGCCCCAGCCCTGAGACAGCGGACAGAGGACTGCGGACAGCTCACCTGGCTCCTGGTTCCCGCTTCTCTCTCTGCGTTTTCCCTCCACCAAGGCCCAAGGCGCCTGTGGAGGCGAGAACCACAGGATGTTTACTTTCAGCTTCTTTGAGCTTCTTTATATTCTGCCCCTTGCTGAGAGGCTGCCTTCCTGTAAACATCCTCAGAGACCCACCCAAGATAATTAAAAAGATCCAAGTTGACAACAAAACCTCACCATCACAGACCCTTAGGAGGTGTGATAGAGATGTCTCAGTACTGAATACTCCGCTGTCACTCCTTCTCAGCAGTGTGGTGTCTTTTGAGTTATCCCAGTGGTCACCACCATCTGAAAAGAGAAGCTTCTCTAGCCAAAAGTAAGAGTAGCATTAATATATGGGTATGCACATTTTAAAAACAGTATTCATAAGGTAGTTTGTTGGGCATAATATATGCATTTAGCCAGACAACAGCGGGCATTACTCCCCTGGGGCTCATGACTTCACCCACCATAGACTTTTGACTGAAGCTTCAGTACCAGGCATGTATTCCCTTCTGTGATGTGGGCCTCCAATCCAACTAGGTAGCTGTTGGTTTTTCCCATAACAGATGTGCCGCTATTGCACTAGTTGGCTCCTTTGGCCTGGCTGGCCAATCTTAAGGCTTGCAAGGTCTGCTGCTGTTTACCACCACTGATGGCTTCTCTCTCCCATAATGCTGCATGCAGCATAGCTTTTTCCAGCTTTCTGTCAGCTGGTTAACAGGGAGGTTTCCAGTTCATCTCCAGCTTGATGTCTCAATGACCTGCAGCCCAAGATGTGTGGTCTGCAGCAATAGGGTCTTACCATCTCATTCTGGTGAGCAACCAAGAGCATTGGCAATGGCCTGCAATGTTTTGGGGGCCTCAGGAACCTCCCTGGCTAACACTTCACTGGAAGGTATCCCATTCTTGGCACTAAAATTTTTCTAGTAACAATCTATGTCTTCTGCATATGTCATTATTCAAAGAAGTAGGTTTCCATATGGCTTATTCTAATCTTCTTAAATTTTGGTTAACCCTCCTCCTGCCCTTTCTTGACTCATTAACTTCCTCTTACCCCACTTGGGCCATTTCCCCCCTAATAATTTGATCATTTACATATATGTTTCCCCTTTCCTCCCTCCCTCATAGCCCCTTTCTAGCTTACTGGCCTCTACTACTGACTTTTACTCCAACTTACAAACATATCTAAACATTTATAGCTAGGACCAACATATGAGAGAGAACATGCAGTGTCTAGCTTTCTGGACTTGGGTTTCCTCAATTAGTATAATCCTTTCCAGATCCATCCATTTCCATGCAAATTTCATTTTTCTTTACTGCTAAATAGAACTCCACTGTATAAATGCACATCTTCATTATCTATTCATCAGTTGAGGGACATCTAGGTTGGTTCCATTTCCTAGCTACTGTAAATAGAAATGCAATAAACATGGATGAGCAAGTATCTCTAGGGTAGTGACTAGAGTCGTTGGGATATATGCCAAGGAGTGGTATAGCTGGGTCATATTTTCAGCTGTCTCAGGAACCTCCACACTGATTTCCACAATGGCTGTACCAGTTAACATTCTCACCAATAGTGTAGAAGGGCTTCTATTGATGTGGGAATTTTGGGCCTCAGGGAAGATTCCCCAGACTTATGAACCCCAGGTTTTTGGTTCTTTCCTAATCTTTAATGAAGGATAATAAAGACAAATTCAAGGACAAAATTATGAGTTATTAAGTCTATTTGGGGAGAAACCACAATTTGTGGAGTTTATTCAAAGGGAATTGGGACCTGGAAAGGAAGACTAGAACATTTTTTTTATGTGGAAAGCATTTTTCAGAAAAGTGGAAGTTAGGGAGAAACTGATGCTTAGAGAGTGAAGTCAGACTGAAGCTGGGGATCGAGTGGAAGGCTAGGGAAATTGAGGCCTCCAAGGAGAGATCAGTAGGTGTTGCAAACACATTGAAAGCTTTGAGGAAAGATCAGAGGGGCTGCGAACTCATGAAATGTGAAATCTAGGGGATAATCTGAGAGCTTAAAAGAGGGGAACACACTTGGCATTGGCTGTGTGCCCTCCCATGGAGGGAGGCTAGGGAAAAAGTAGAGGACCCACGTGGCAGATCCAGAGTGGGAATCCGCATATGGCAAATTAGGGCCCATAAAACAGATAGAGCAGGGAGACTAGGGTTAAAGAGACAGGGTTAGTTATCCCTTTCCTACCCAGCCAGGGAGCCTAGTGGGCCTGGGGACGGAGACTCACATGGTGGAAGTTCAGGCCACATCTAATTAGTGGAGACTACAGAACAAGGATCTCAGGAAAAGAGGAGGAGACTCATCAGCCTGCCAACTTTATAGTGTTTATTAATTAAGGTAGGTGGGGGAAATCTGATTGGTTACTAAATCTGTAGGATGCCTTTTAGAGTCTGCCAATATTTGGGGCTAGGGTCGTAGCATGTTCAACTGTGGACAGCAGGGGGCGTCATAGATCAGTGTCCGTCAAACAAGAGTTATAGTCGAAGTTAGTTTTCATTCTTGTGCAGAATAAAATAATACTGTGCAGGTGTTTGGCATCTTCTGGTTCCCTTTGGGCCTTAATCCCTAGCTTTCTCCTATTCTATTTTTCCACATCCTAGACAGCATTTATTATCATTTTTCTTTGTTTTTTCTTTTTTGTTTGTTTTTTTTCAGGTAGGGTCTGGCTCTAGCCCAGGCTGACCAGGAATTCACTATGTAGTCTCAGGGTGGCCTGAACTCATGGTGATCCTTCTACCTCTGCTTCCCCAGTGCTGGGATTAAAGGCATGTGCCATTCTGATAGGTGTTTTAATTTGCATTTCCCTGTTTGGCAATAGGGCTTTTGACTTTGTTAACTGCTGGCGAGTAAAGGACAAGGTTGTATGCTAGAGTTTTGATTACTTAGAAGCAGGAGGAAGTTAGGGTGAGGAATAGTACTAAATTTGAATAACATGGAGATTGCACAAGTATCCGGAAGAGAGAAGTTGGGATACTATTAGTTATGGAGGAGTGGATACAGAGGTTGTGAAGAATCCATTTTATCACACGTCAGCCTGCTG